>PVJH01015776.1:0-52440 GCA_004026705.1 Nesogale talazaci
CCTGTGCTTGAGCCCCCGCTTGCAGTCACTGTGTCAGCCCAGTTTCTGTTACCCAGACCCACCACGAAAAGGTTGCTGCGCAGGAATAACAAAGACCATGACTAGAGGAGCCACATTCAGTGACATATTGTCTAGCAGGGTTCTATCCTGTCTGGGATTCATTTGACTTCTTGAACATACATCTTCTAATCTTTCATGATCTTATGGAAGTTTACTTCTCATAATGCTCCCTCCTAAAATGTCTTCGGGTTTTTTTTAATATAGATTTTGTTGGAGGCTCTTACAGCTCTTATATACAAAACTGTCTACCTCTCCTGGAATTCTGATCACATGTAAGTTATATCTTTTGATGGTATCCCACATAATTCTTGGCCTTTCTTCAGACTGTCTTCTCCTTGTTTTCTGATTGTGTGTCTGGCACTTTGGTAATGAGAGATTTGTCTCCTTTTTTGGGGGGGAGGGGTGTGAATTACTGCCCTCTGGTGGGAGTGGGAGACCCAGCCTTGCTCCTAGAGAGCTGCTGCTGGATTTGAACCACCAAGCCAGTGGGCCGCAGTCCCGCACTCAGCTACTAAGCCTCGGGCTCAGCCCGAGAGATTTGTCTCCTTTAAACTCACTAAAAAGCCCTTCGCTTGAATTGATTCTACTCCTTTCTTTGTTCAAGGTATTATCTGTTTCTGAAAAAAGTATTAATTGCTTGGATTTCTATTTGCTGCTTTTGTGTGGCTTCTATTTTCCCTCTATTTCACCATTTTGTCCTTGTAGCACTTCTCCAAATTAAGTTAAAGACTTTTCTGTGTCTCTTAGTTCTTTCTGTTACACAGGAAGATGCCTCAGCACCATTCTTCTGAATTCCACATCAGACGATTCTATTAACATTTCTTTCACGGAAAGCATTTCTGACTCTGTTTTTGGCCACTTGTTTGAGCCACTGTGTATTTTTTGTTGTGTGAACGGAAACTGTTGTTTGGGGGGCATTGTGGTGCTATTCTGTTTGTGTAGGCTGAATGACTACATGTTGGTGTATACTTAGGTACTCCCTATCTGTCTCCTGGTGGTTGTGAAAGAGAATATGAGCATGTGCACAGTTCTCTGTGCAGCAGAGTTGAGCGTGGGTCTGGCTGACTTTGGCTATGTCTATTGATGATTGGGTGGGACAAGAGTGGGTACTATCATTTGCCCAGTGGGTGGGCCTGCAGGAGATACGAGCGAAGATGATCCGTTTGTTATGAGGTCCATTCTTCTGATGCTCACGGATGCAGGATTATCAACGGCTCTCTCCTGCCTTCATCAGAAATTGTCTGTGTGCAAGGGTCTCTAGTTCTCTCCCAGCCAGAACCTGTGGGAGGCGTGGCCATTTGCTTCATTTTTGTTCCTATGCTTGTTGCTCCTCATTCCCTGTAACTGTAACCCTCACTTACTGAGTGACGTAATGCTGACTCACAGGAACTATTAATCTAGTGACAGTTGCTGTAGATTTACCTATCCTGTATTTTATATAAAGAACAGAATGCCAAAGCAAAAACACCACCAACAAGATTAAACACAGAAAAACCTTCATCCTAGAGAAAACAGAAGCTAACAGGACCCAGAACAAGTTAAAGAGCAGTCAAGAGCAAATGCACCTACGTTAAAGCTATGTGAAACCTAACTCTGTTTGCAGTTGGCTCCCGGGTGGTTGAATGACCCTGTGTGGAGGCGATGGGCTATGAACCACAAGGTCATCCGTTTGAAACCACCAGTTGCCCCGTGGGAGAAAGGTGGGGCTTTCTACTCCAGTAGAGAGTCTCAGAAACTCTCAGGTCTGTTCTATCCTGCCCTATAGCGTTGCTGTGAGTGGGTATTGATGTGTGATTGTGAGTTCTGAGAGAGTGTATCTGTACTAATGTACTTTCTAATACACTCTGTCCTGGGACAATGCTTTTCACAATTACGTCAAAGGACAGAGGAAGCTCGAGGGAGGCTCAATTCCCTGGGTGCTCTATAAATGGCCTACATTGCTGGGCCTGAAAACAGCTGAGGTTTCCCTTCTCAGGCGATGGCCGGGGCCTTCCAGCTGGCTTAGAGGAAGAGGCCTTCCTTTCTGGGCGCCAGGAACCCCCAGAGCCTGCCTTCCTGGCTTGGTGTCTAAGATGGCCTTCCTTTGACATGTAGGGTTTTCTTTGGCTAATCTGTGTTCATCTGAATATTCTGAGGAGATCTCTCCACCAGGTGAACCTGCTGGCTTTTGAATGCCCTGGTGTCACTGTTTCTGGCATGATAGCAAAACACAAGAAACCACACACAACAAATGGACGGATAGATGGTAGATTCTCTTCACTCTCCTCCCACCCCTGGCCAATATCCTTATTTGAATAGCAATTTTTAAAATGTTATGGAAAGACACCTTTTCTGGTGACCTTTTACTTGGCATGTGTGCTTCATAGATGATGTTTACCTTTCCTGGGAGACACCTGCTCACCATCAACCTCCATTCTGACTTTGCCTCTTGGCCTATTTTTCTTGGTTCTCTCAGCCATTTAATTTTTGCCTCTTTTTCTATTATGTCTTATATTTGCACCTCAGTTTTATTGTAGATGTTTGTCGTTCCAGCATGCATACTTATTTTGTCTTCGTTAGAATTTTACTTTTCAACAGCAGGACGTCTCATAATTAATTTCCCTCTTGATGCCACTGTTCTTCTTTTCTTGGGGTGTGTACTGATTTTTTCAGCTTATCTAAGCAAAAGCCATGAAATTATAATATTCAGTTGGTGGCATGTTGGATTTAAGGCAGCTCTTCAGCGATTATTCTTGAATGCCAAAGAAAATGTATGTAAACCTTTTTTCCCCCTTTTAATTCTGAAAACAGGTATCACTTTGAAAATTCAAAGATGTATGTCGCTTTTGCTCAGAAATAAGATTTTATAAACCTTATCTCAAACTGTTTTTTGAAAGTATAAGTTGCAGGATATTTAACTGTATTTATATTTCAATATTGTTGAATATTCTAGAAATTTATATAGCATGTTTCACTGTTACATTTCAATAGGCTCTTGGCTAATTGATTTTGTTTCCATAAATATTATGCAGCTCAAAAGTTACAATGCTTTTTGGGTGGCAAATTTTTTTTCTTAGGTGATCAAAGTTAAAATTGCATTCAAGGGTTAAGGAAAAATATCTACAAAAATGAAAAGAGCAAAAAAGGCATATTAATTAGACTCATGTAAGATTGATATTAGAATAATATTATTTAGGGGATACTGAAATAAAGTTATAGTAATGAGTTCAGGCATTTATAAAGAAGTCTCCTTTCTTTGAAATTGTTCCTTTCATTAAAAAAGAGACTTGTCTCTATTTAAAATTATTTCCTTAAAAAACATCTATTTTTAATTGAGTTGGAAATAAGTATTTGATTTTCTTTCTTTTTCGCCTTCTCTCTCCCCCTTCTCCCTGTCATTTTTCCTCATTCCTTCTTGCTTCAACATATACTTGAGTATTTTCCACATGCCAAGTATTGTGCTAAGTACAAAAGTTCCTTTCTGTTTTCATCTTCCAGAAGCTATTTTAATCTTCATCAACAGTAAATATTGTTTAATTTTGTCAATATGATACATGCAAGATATAATGCCAAATACAGATAGAAACATTTTTCTATATCTAACTACTTTTAGTGTGTATCGCGGCTACACAGCTCATAAAATTTCCAATATTAGATGTAAATACAATGAATCTTTTCTGAATACAAACATGGACATCTTCACTTTGGAAAATGACATGTTATTGGTGAAAGACTTGATCTTTTTATGAGTGTTTTGTCATTTCCCCCCGAATTCTGTGCTTTAGAATAATGAGTTTTAAAAGACTATTTGGAAATATGTTTGGTATTAGACACTGAGTTTTTCTCTGAAGTTACTTATAAATAAATCATCTAATTTTCTTCAAGCTTTTTAGAGAGCCAGTTCCATTTCTGTTAAACTTCGCAAAGCTATCTACCTCACCATCTGTGATGTGGAGAAACATATTATATTGCCTATCCCTACTTGTTCATAATTTAGTTTTGGCCTCTAATTGTGCATAATTTTGTGGAGAATCAGACACAGTAATTTTCGTTGGTTAACAAAAACCTCTAAGATGTAAAGAATTTTCAGTTGGAAGAGATACTTTTAATTATATTTTTCTTTAAAAGTGTTCCGTTGCCTTACTTAATCGATTCTCGCTTTTCCATTATGTGAAGTCACTAAAGCACTAGATGCTTGTAAAAAGGAATTGAGTGGCAGTTAATTAATGCCTCATTTGAATTTTAACAACGATGTCAGCAGAAGGCACACTAAGCACCACGAGGTACCCTAAATGAATGAAATGAACATGCTTCAGTGCTTTCCAATGACATGGTAAAATGTTTGTCCAATTCCTATCTAATGTTTAACAGCAACTTTCCTTTTCTTTAGAATATATTAATTAATTGCCAAAGTTCCCAAATGGACCTTGTTGGGTGCTTTTGAGATAAGATATTAGACTAAGTTTTGTTCTTCAAGGAGTTTCTAATTCAACAGATAGAAGAACAATTACAAACGTAACTGTTACCTACCATGGAACGTGATGGTAAATCTAGAAACCAAGAACCATGAAGAAAGTGGGGAGAGCACTGGATGGAGAGCTCTTTCAAAAGAAGACTTCAAGAAGAGCCCCTGACAGGAGAAGTGGATTGGCATCATCATATTGTTGGAGATGATGGTTTCTCATATGGAAAAAGAGAGTTCACAAGAAAGACAAAAACATTTTGCTAGATGTGGTGGTCATGTGCTTATGTTAATTTCATGATTGAGATGTAGGGGTGGAGTCTAGCCTGTTAATCTGGAGATAGCCATTGAGAAGTCAATGAGGCCTCCGTGTGGGCACGGCTTTCTCTTGGGGCTTCTGGGAAATCTCACAATATTTCCCTCATGGAGATGAGAAGCTATCTTCCCAGTTGTTGGGAATTAGTCTCCAAGACAATGAACTACGGACAAGACAAGATGGCAGCATCCAAGGAGCTGGAGAAGTCAGAGGAGACGCCACACAGCTTTGCCCTGATGGAACCAGACCTCTAAAGATGGAGAAGCCACGTGGAGATCCCTGCCAGCGCTGAATTGCTTCTACCACCACTGGATGCTGTTGATGGATCCTGAGCCCTGGAAGTGAGGAACCATGGGGAGACCCTGCCAGTGCTGGGATTCTGCACCCACTGGTCTGTGACTTCGTGAATTGGAAGGAGATTTTATTGACTGGTATTGGGCTAATATTGGACTTATGACTTTGAACTGGACTGGACTGGGATGCTTTCTCAATGTCCCATTCCTCTCATATATAAACCTTTTCCTTATATCCATATGTGTGTCTATGAATTTGTTTCTCGAGTCTACCCGGACTAACACACTATAGGTGGTGGTGGTCTTTTAGGTGTTGTCCAGTCAGTTCCACATCATGGTGACCCCGCATAAACCAGAAAGAAATGATGCCCAGCCATCTTCATCATTGATGTTTGAGTCCTTAGCTGTAACTATGGTGCCAATTCGCTTCATGAATGTTCTCTCTGTTTGTGGATGACCTTCCACTCCACTTTACCATGCACGGTTCCTCCTCCAGGACTTGATGTCTCCTCATAACATGCCTGGAGTACGCGACACGAAGTTCTTGCTGTCCTGAATTCTAAAGAGCATTCTGATGATACTTCTTCTAAGACAGATTTGTTTTTAATATATGTGAAAACCTAACAGTATTTTCCTAAATAATTTATTTAATAATTTAGTGTAGTTTTAGGGCTAAAACATTCAATATTTCACCACTAAAGAAGATACTCATTCTATGTTTTTAAAAAAATAGCTTATTTCGTTTTTGTTGTTTTGAGAATGTATATACCAAAATATACACTTTTCAACCTTTTTACATATATAACTCAGTGACATTGATTGCATTCTTTAAGCTGTGCAACTATCTTCACCCTCCTTTCATTTTTTGCATCATGCCTCCCCTACGCTAATGGATAAAGTCACTGCACGAAAGGTTCCGATCTACACTTTGAGTTCCCTTCGTCACTTTGACTTCATCTATATGCATCTATAGATCTTAGATGAGCATAGCAACCAAGACAGCGTTTTTTACTCAGTCAATGAAACTCTTTTTGATTTTAAGAAGGGTATTATGGATTTAAAGTTTGAAAATAATCTTAGGGGAATTATTTTTGGAGTTCAGCCAAAATGGCTACAAAAAGTCTGGAGTCCACAAGAATTAGAAAATCTAAACTTCATTCCTCCTCTTTGATCGTGAATCTTCTGTAGAAATTTTGATCACAATGTTCAGTGATTGCAGCCGGATATCATTCAGTCTTCTGGTCTCCTGGCCAAAGAGACAATTGCTGAGGATGTAGTTAGTCATGCATCCACTTACTCCACTTCTTTCTGACTCTCAGAACCAATTGCTGTTGGTTTTGTGGATTTTTGCAAGTTTTTTTAGCAATGAAGGAAGAGGTAGAAGGTAAGCAATAAACCCATTAGGAGTCCAATTAACTGGGATGACATAAAATCATGACCCTAAATCTCCAAGTTAAGAAATCAAAACTGATTAGGTGTTTAGTTGTACATAAGTGATTTTAGCAGCTATTCTTTATTTTATTTTGAATCATTTTATTGGGAAACCATACAGATATTCTAACAATTCATAGGTCAATTAGATCAGCAAACTTGTACATATGTTGCCATCTTCATTTTCCAAACATTATGTTTCCACTTGAACCCTTATTATTGGCTCTTATTTTATCCCTCCATCCCCCCATTCCACCCACAAGAACCCTTGATAAATTATATTATTATTTTCATATCTTACACTGTATGTTGCATTCCTTCACCCATGTGTTTGTGTTCCTTCACCTTGGTGTGTGTGTGTGTGTTATATCATCTATTGGTTTGCCCCTTCTCCCCCTTCACCCCCTTTCCACCATCTTTTACTTTTTACAAATCATTGTTAGAAATATATCAAATAATTCAAACTTTTTACAGGTATGCAAATTACTCCCAGCAATAATCAGAATAGCTTAATCCTATTGTGTTGTGGTTAGGTCTGGTTGTGTCTGTTCTGACTCATGTGGTCCCTATGAAGAACAGAACAAAACAGTGCCCAGTCCTTTTGCCATCTTCACAATCCTGCTCTGCTTGAGCCCATTAATGTAACCACTATGTCAACTCATGTTCATTTCCATGGTCATTTACTTTTTCTCCTGACACTTGTGTTAGTCTGGGTTGACGAGAGAAATAAATCCAGGAACATTCATACGGGAATAAAAAAGAGTTTTATATCAAACAGTATTATGTATTAAGAAAACATCCCAGCCCAGTCCAGATCAAGTCCATAAGTCCTATATTAGCCCATGTGTACTATACAAGTATATGAATTCCTCTTCAGAGTGATGCAACACATGCAATGATGTCAAATGCAGGAAGATCACAGGCCAGTGGGTGGAAAGTCTTGTGGGTCCAGTGGCGGCGGAAGCATCTTAGTGCTGTCATGGGCCTTTACATGGCTCCTCTAGTTACAGGACTCTGTTTTCATCCCTGTAGCTCAATGTGACTCATCAAGAGGAATGTCTCACAGAAAGAGTGTGTGCCCTGCCTCTCAGGAAGAAAACAGGAGTCCCCAGAATCCTCAGGGGAAAGTCATGCCCACAGGGACTTCATTGGCTATGACCTGATTGACAGATTTGACTCCACCCTTTAAATCAAGTTGCTAGGAGATCATGTAATGCCACAACCCTCTATTTTACTAATATCTTCCCTGACAGCATTTCCAAAGTGCGTGCTATAAAGTTTTGCCATCCTCGCTCATAAGGAGCATATTGGATTTACTTTCTCCAAGACAGATTTCTTTCTTCTGGCTTTCCATGGCGCTTTCAACATTCTTCACCAACACCATAATTCAAACGCAACAAGTCTCTTTTGGTATTCTTTATTCATTGCCTGTCACACCCATAAGAGGCGGTTGCAGATGGCATCGCTTGAGAGGGCATATTTTAGTTCTTAAAGAGGCAGTTCTGCTTTTAAAATTTTTTAAGAGATTGTTTCGCAATAGATTTGTCCAGGGTGATGGTGTCTGATTCCTGTTTCTCTGAACAAGCATCAATTTAATGACAGTGAGTGAGTGAACATCATATATGTTGATCACGGATCCAGGTCAAACAAAATCCTTGACAAGTTCAATCTTTTGTCACTTATTGTGATGTTTCTTTTGTTTTCATTTCGGCGTGATCATTTTATTTTATTATTATTAAAAATCATTTTATAGGGGGCTTATCACAATCCATACATCCATCCATTGCATGCAGAGCACATTTGCACATTTGTTGCCCTCATCTTTCTCTAAACATTTGCTTTCTACTTAAGCCCTTGGTATCAGCTCCTTATTTTTTCCTTCCCTCCTTGCACTCCCCTTCCTCAAGAACCCTTGATAATTTATAAATTATTATTTTGTCATGTCTTACACTGTCAAACATCTGCCTTCACCCCCATTACTGCTGTCCCCAATCTATACTCCCCCTCATTTACAATGGTATGATTTTTGGTTCTTTGCTTCCTGATACCCAAGGAAGAGGTTATATGTAGATTCTTGTAATCGGTTCTCCCTTTCTTCCCCACTTTCCCTCCACCCTCCCGGTATCACCACTCACCACTGGTCCTGAAGTGATCATTTGTTTTGGATTCCCTGTGTTTCTGGTTCCTATCTGTACCAGTGTACATCCTCTGGTCTAGCTAAATTTTTAAGGTAGAATTGGGATAATGATAGTGGCGCGGAGGAAGCATTGAAGAACTAGAGGAGGGTTGTATGCTTCATCATTGCTACACTGCACACTGGCTCATCTCCTGCCTGTGACCCTTATGTAAGGGGGTGTCCTCTTACTTACAAATGGGTTTTGGGTCCCCAATCTATACTCCTCCTCATTTACAATGATATGATTTTTGGTTCTTTGATTCCTGATACCCGATCCCTACAATACCTTGTGTTCACACAGTCTGATGTGCTTCTTTCCATATGGACTTTGTTGTTTCTGAGCTAGATGGCCACTTGTTAACATTCAAACTTTTAAGACCCCAGCTGCTTTATCTTTTGACATTCAGGCACCGTCAGCTTTCTTCACCACTTTTGCTCATGTGCACATTTGTCTTCAGCAATCCTGTCGGGAAGGTGAGCATCATGCAATGCCAATTTAATAGAACAAAGTGTTCTTGCATTGAGGACGTACTTGAATGAAGGTCTCAAGTACTCATCTGCTGCCTTAATACTAGACCTATATATATATACACACACACATATATGCACATAGATCTATTTCCCCATCATATCTAAGTATATTTACATATATACAAACCTGTATTTAGACTTCTATAAATTCCCTTAGCCTCCTAATTCTTTCCTTTTTCCCTTTTACTTTCCTCTTGTCCCAGTTTCATGCTCAGCCTTTTTGTGATTTTTGTTTTATTTATCTTGAAGTGTAATTCATACTGATTTGTAGTCTTTGGTCTTCATTAGTAAATGACTTCAAGTCTTTTCTGTTTCAGCAGAAGTTTATGTCATCTGCATATTTCAGGTTGTTAATGAATGCTTCCTCAAACCAGAGTCTACCTTATTCTTTATATATTTCAGCTTCTTGAATTATCTGCTCAGCACACAGATTGATTAAGTGTGGCATAAGAATACAACCCTACACAACTTTTCTGATGTTAAACCACGCAATATCCCCTTGTTCTGTTTAAATGATTGTCTCTTGGTCTAGAGAGAGGTTTTGAATGATCATAATGAAATGTTCTGGAATCCATATTCCTTGAAATGTAATTCAAAATTTGTTGTGCGCCACATCATTTAATGCTTGGGCATAGTCAATAAAATATTTGCAAATATATATTTTTTTCTTTCTCTACGTATAGCCAAGATCCAAGTGATGTCAGCAAGCATATTCCTCTTTCCACATCCTCTTCTGAATCAGGATTTAGTTCTGACATTTTCTCATTGAAGTACTGTTGCAACCCTTTTTGAGTTAATATTAGCAAAATTTCACTTGGCTTCAATATTGCTGTTATTTAGTTACCACATTATGTTGGATCACTTTTCTTTGAAATGGGGACATGTACAAATCTCTTTCAGTCCATTGGCCAGATAGACACCTTCCAAATTTCTTGGCATGGATGATTGAGAGCTTCTGGGATTGAATTTGTTTGTTGAAACATCTCAGTTTGCATTTTGTCCTTTTCTAGAGACTTGTCTTTGGTGAATCCTTTCAGTGCAGTTTGAACTTCTTTCAAATTAATTAGTTTTTGATCATATGATATCTCCTAAAAAAGTTAAACATTGAATGATTCTTTTTGCTATATTGATTTTGTGTATTCTTTCCATCTTCTTTTCATGCTTCCTGTATCATTCAATGTTTTGTCCATTGAATCCATTACTATTGAAACTTTAGACTTGGAGATATTTTTCTTAAATTATTTCAGCTTCAGAAATAACCAATGTGTGCTTCCTTTTTTGTTATTTTTAAATTCCTTATCTTTGCACATTTCATTGTAATATTTTTTTCCTTAAATCACCCATTGACATATTTTTCCCAGCCTTTTCTTTCTACAGCAGCAACAGGTCATAGGCTGGTGACACAGAAGGTACAAAGAGAGGCAGAAAGATCACAGGCAGGTGGGTGCAGAGTTACATGAATCCAAGAACAATGGGAACATGGCAGGGTGCCAGCACCTCTCAGAGTCAGGCATCTCACAGGCAGCCACAAAATCCCATTGACATCCCAGTGAGGAGGAAGGTGAAGTGGCAGAGGGAGAGGCAGTTCCCACAGTCCTTACTCTCTCACAAAATGCCGCATCTCCATTCAAGCTACCATTTGATTGACAAGCTTCATTCCATCCTAAACAGGAGTGTTTGGCTGACATGAAATCATCCTACTACCTCAGTAAACAGTACTACATTCAAAATAGGAACATTTTCATGATCACTAAACATTCAAATCAGTATTGTCTGCCATTCCCAGCCCCAGAAAAACAAGGGTATGCATTATGTCATAATAGGGTTTGCCCTGATAGACTTCATGTAGATGGAACCATCCAGATACTCTTTTGTAATCTTGTGAATCTGTACTATTTTTTTTTCATGTCTGTGAGATCGTTGCTGTTGTGGAATACCTCAGAGATCTGATCCATCTTACTTCTTACTATTACTACATTGTACATGTAAGCCACAGTATATTTCTCTTTTTGTGTTTTAATAAGAATTTGCATTGTGTCCTGATTTTAATGATTCATAAAGATGCTGTGCAAATTCTTGGACAAATCAATGGGTCAGCATATATATTTACATCTTCTTTTAGCAGTGACATGTCTGGGTGTTTTGATCATTGTATACATAACTTTATAAGCAAAGAGGTTTAAAATATGATGCTTTTGCTAGGAACATATGAATGCTTCTTTGCTCATAAAAGTTTAGATATTTAAAATTTTTTAATTTCATGAATTTTAATGAATGTACAGTTGAATTTTTACTGTTTTCAATGAGTAGTTCTCTAACAAAAATGATGGGAAATATACATTTGTTTGCTCACTAGTCATTCATACCTATTCATTGATGAAATATTGAAGAAATGGCATGGGAGTTTGACCTCCTTTGGTTACACACAGAAGAAAGAGAATCCAGTTCTAAACCCAAGACTAACTGTTACAGAGCAGAAGTCAGACACCCTTCTGCCAGCTGCCCTTCTTTGCGCTATTCTGATAACTCTTCCTTCCATGGCACTCTGCTGGATTTGATGGCTCATTGCAATGTCTACCTACACAGGACTAGAAGACAATACTCAACTGGTTACAAAATGCTAGGATATAGTTATTTTGTCCACAGTCCCTCTTCTCAGTCAAAATGACAACCATGTGGTCTGGTCCTTCTATTTTCAGCCATTGTGGCCCCTTTGCCTCTTCTTTATGGCCCAAGAAGCTAGCCCACTGCCCTGCCTTATGGTCTCATAATGATTCCTTTGCTCTGTCTCATTTTTGCAGTGCTGTATTTCTGGTGTCTCTGGTGCCTCCACTACCTCAGCCAGAGGTCTAACTCATGTTCTACTAATGGCTTTACTTTCTTTTTTTTTTTGGCTTTACTTTCTTAATGGTCCAATTGTTCTTCTATGATTCAGAGATTGCTTATTTCCAGATATTTTTGTACACATCTGATTTGCATAGTGCCAACCATTCATGTGGTGGAAGATATAGAAGCTTATGTAGAAGAGTAATATTTCTGGTGAACATTTCTTTTCACCATAAATGTCTATTTAGATCTTATTTTCAAAAACTGGGTTTCTAATTTTATTATTGAGTTATATGAATTTTTAACACAATTTGAATATAAGTGCCTTGACAGTGCAGTGCTTTGAAAATATTTTTTTCTAGTTGGTACTTGACTTTTCATTTTATTATATGTCACTTCATTTCCAAGAGCAGATGGTTGGATCTTGATAGTGCCAATTTATAATTTTTTTCTTATAATTCATGGGTTTTGTTTCTTTGACTATCCAAAGGACTCAAAGATTTTCTCTCACAAGCTCTTCTACAAATATTATATTATAAATTCCACAAGTATATATATGTTTAATTTTAAAGCAAATTTCCAGGATGATATATGGTAAAGGTATATGAATGAATATGTAGTAGCACCAGCACCAATTATTGAAAGAAAATTTTTTTCTCCAAGGGATATTTTGTCATCTATTGATGCATCAAGGTAACTGATGCATTGATCCTTTTCTGGTTTCTATTCAGTTCTAATGATCTATAAGTTCATCTATATTCCAATTCTATACTGCTTAATTAGTTTAGTTTTATAATAAATCTTGAAAGTAGGTAATGGAAATTCTTCAATTTTTGTCTGTATTTAAATGTGTCTTTTGAATATTTTCATATATTTATATTGTGTTAGGCAGGGTTCTCTAGAGAAACCAGACCAAGGCACTTATTTATTTTATTTTATTTTTACCAAGAGACTTATGATTATGTTCCTTCTTGCTGTATCAATCTATATCTATCTATACCTATCTATCATCTATCTATCTATCTATCAATCATCTATCCTATCATCTATCTGGATAGGTTTATATAATGAAAAGGAATAAATCAGTTAATTAGTCTACCCAGCAGTAGAGAGTGCTCAGTACATCTCATTTTTTTGTGGAATAGTTAATATACTTGACGTCCTTCACCTCATGTGAGCTGCAGATCCAAAGTCAAGGAAGCAGACATCAGAGTCTTCCCTTAGACAAGGCAGGCAAAACCTGCCTGCAGGGAGCAGGCAGCAGGGTGGGTCAACAATAGTTAGTAGCTTGGGAGCTTAGGGAAGCAAGCCCCAAAGAGGATCTTAAACTCAAGCACTGCCACAGAATCCAGCAGCTTCAAGATCAAGCAATGCACATATCTTCAGCAGGGCAAAGCAAGCCTCAAAGGAGTCTCAAGCACCAGTGACACAATCCATAGGTTGTTTTGACCCACAGTTAGTGGAGTAGACAGGTTGGAGCAGAGAGCTAGCTAGGCAGAAGGATGCTGGTCTCATCACCAGGGAGAAAGAGGGAGATGGGATGTTGGCTGTCTTTATTTATTTTGGTCATCCTGCAATCAAGCTTTCACCCACCTGAACTCCACTTACATGCTCCTATTTGCCTAGTTGGCACAATAAACCTATCATATATATACATTTTAGAATTATCTTGTCCATTTCTAAAAATCTGATTGTAATTTTGCTAATAGATGAATGTTGCTAATGATTAATTATTAGAATGTTGCTAATCTATATTTAAATTTAGAGATGATTTCTATCTTTTATAAAATTTAATCATCTTTCAATAAATGAACATAGTCTATCTATTTATTTAGATCATAGGTACCCAAACTTATTTGGCTTATTGTCCCTTAACAAATTACCCAGGCAATTAAAATTTTTTATACTATATCTGATAGCCAGAATACTTGTAGGTATATACTTTTGTAGTCTTAACTCCCCCCCCACTTGCCCCCCTCCACCCCTCCACTACCTCAACAGTTCATTTCAATGCTCCCAGGGGGAGGTGTCACCCATATTGGAAATATGGATCTAGCTATTTTAAAATTGCTATCAGTAATATGCTACATTTAGTGTATGCCACCTTATAGGATAAAGCAGGCCTAGTCCATCAATCTCTATGGAAGAATACTGCTGCATCTCGTTACTGCAGAATAGCTGGTAGATTTAAATACCCGACCTTTGGGTTAGCACTCAAGTCCTTAACCCAAGCACTGTAGGCCTTCTTATGCGTTTTATTTTAAAATTTCTTAATGGGATTTTAGTCTTGAAATGATTTTAGCTAACATTTAAACTGTTCTATTTCTATTTTTTAATGGTGGACCTATATTGAGAATTGATTTTTGCATATCAGCAGGATTGCTAAGTTTACTTATTGAGTCTAATGATTTGGGGGTTTAATTTATTAGATATTCTGCATATGGAGTCATATTATCTGGGAATAAAGGCACTTTAAAATATTTAGTTAAAAACTATATGTCTTTTATTACTTCCTGCTTTAGTACCATTCCAGACAGCTTATTACCATGGTCAGATTCCTAAGAGTATAATGTTGAATAGAAGTGATGTGACTAATATCCTCAACTCTGATGTTTGGTGAGATTATATGTGTGTGTGTATATATATGTGTGTATACATATATAGTTTGTGTTAAATATTTGATTTAATTCACTTCAAAATGCTTTCTAATTTATCTTATGGTCCAAATAATCATGATTTCTTTGATGTATGAGTGGTTAGAATTGTGTTATTTAATACTTGGAGTAGTTTTAGATACCTTTCTGTTATTACTTCAAGTTTAATTTCACTGTGGTAAGGGAACATGCTTTGTAAAGACAATCTTTTGTGTCACTGAAATTTGTTTTATGTCTAATAATCTGATCGTTCTCAATGAATGCTTTCTGTGAATTTGCAAATAATGTAATTCTGTATGTATGTGTGTGTCTGGTGTGTGTTAGGCAAACTTGACCTTGTCTTTCTCCAAAAGACACTTTGTTATCTGTTGATAAATCAAGCGACTAGATGCATTGATTTTGTTTGTTTTTATTCTATTGTTCAGTAGAAATTTTTAGCCTATAGTGGAAATTTTTATAAACTCCATTTAGGTCAAGTTGGTTGCTACTTTTTCAGGTCTTCTGTATACTTACTAATTTTATTTTTGCTTGTTCTAACATTTTCTGAGAATGTAATGCTATAATCTTTAACTGTAATTGTGAATTTCCTACTTCTGAGTTGAATAATTTTTTATATAATGCATTTTGAAGTTCTTTTATTAGGTTCATATACATATGGGGTTGGACCTTCTTATCATTGGTAATATTCTTCTTTAGCTTTATAATAATCCCTGTTCTCCAGTTTACTATATCTGATATTAAAATTGCTGTTCCAGTTTTTGTATTGTATATATTTCTATATTTACCTTAGTCTATGTAAACCTTCATATTTAAAGTGAATTTCTTATAGACTTATCATCCACTTTCCAATGTCTGATAATAGTTATTTCATGTGTTTTTCCTATTTTCTAGTTGACTCGGTTATCCCAGTCATGACCAGAGTAGAAATATCACACCATTTTCCTTCACTGTTTTTTTATCCTTATATTTTAAATGAGTTGCTCATAAATTACATGAGATGTCTCTTTGAGACCATTAGAGTATTGCATTAAATTATTATAATGGTAATTTGAACTGTGGTTTATTTATTCCCAAGTAGTTAGGTGACAGAATGCAAAGACCTAGTATTCAGCATAGACAGGGATATAAAACATAGTGGAAACCCATTCACTGTTTATAGGGTAGATTTCAGGGGATTAATTTCAGTTTCAGAGGCATGTTTCTGAACTCAGGTCAATTCATTATTAAAATACCAGCCACATAGTGGGGTATGAACCAGAAGCCAGACAGAGATGTTGCTAAGCCTTGGGATCTGAACTCAGTGAAGTAAAGCTTCATTCAAGTCTCAATAAATACACATGAACTTTCCCCAAATTCATGGAAATATAAAATTAAAAGATGATATAATTTTTATCTAGATTTTTTAAGAGCCCTCCCTCAAATTATCTATCACTATTGGGTAAATTCAGTACTGTAGATTAAGCCTATAAAGTCTGTTAAAGTCATTTTAGGAATCAATGGTAGGTAGTCTAAGAAAAACAAAACTGATGAATGAATTTTTACGTTATTTTGTTTGATTTATATAAATATTTTGAGTAGATTTTTTTCCCTATCTGTACTCCCTATCCTGGTACATTTGTTCAATGTGTCCTCATTCCTGTGTATTGTTGAAGTTTTAATCCATACAAAGAACATGGCTAATGTCCATGGAAGACGATCTGCTGTGTAGACTGTGATTTGAACCTTCTTTGGAGGTTGCTGGGCCTGATTCATTGCCATGTCCTGTTGCTGTCGCTCTGTCCAAGAAGACTTGACTGCTTCCTCCTTGACAGGATGAATTATGCTACATGGTTTATTTTCTCTTACTGTGCTGAACTGATACCAGGGGAAAATGTTAATACTTTCAAAGCTTGATCCACAGGAAAATTGGGTTCTGAATGTGAAAATAAATTATACTAAACATTTCTGCAGTGCATGAAATACTTGCAGTCATTGGTCTATAAAACTTATAGATAAATAAAATGCTGAGATTTGTACTTTTGATAAATTCAGACATAAAGAGAAAGTATATTGTTATTTTAAATTTCTTTCTTATCATCGGACATTTGCAGCTATTCCAATTTTCAAATTTGACGTTGAAAACCAAAAAGTAATTTTGAGAACAAAGAAAGACTGAAGCATTGAGGTATTGGTTTGTTACTATATGTTATTTTGAAAAAGCACTTAAAAATTAAGTGTTAGGTGAATAGCTTTTCTTCTTCTTTTTGGGTGGGTGGTGGTGGGGCAGGCCAAAGCTCTAAATTGTATGTTTTTGGGGGATAGAATTCACATCTATTGGATAATCGAGGTGATAAAATCTAAAATTTGTGAATTCCAAATACATTTCACCTCTTGAAATTTTGATCAGTTACTTTTTAGCACCCAGAGGGTTGATATCAGTCTGATGTTCCCTGGGCTATGATGACACCCTTAGCCCACTGTCCTAAGTCCTTCGGTCAGAAGACAGCCTGCTGTTTGGGGAAACCGACTGGTGATTGGCATGGGGCGTATCAATGAGGCAGTTCACACAGCTAGAAAGACAGCTTGCACTGCCGAAGCTAGATGTCGCCACCATTGATCCCAACATAGCTCCATGAAATGATGCACGTGGACAGTGGCTTGAGTCCTCTGCTCCTCTGCCACCACACCATGCTACAACGCCCCTTGATCCTTCTCACCCACCACCAACATTGCCCCCAGCTCCGGCTACTTCCAAAGGGGCCTCAATTCCCTTTTGATGGTAAGTAAAAGAATAAGGCTTCATTTTTATACCAGTTATTGTCATACACTTTACTTATTCAGAACATGAATTAAGAAGTAACCTAGTTGGAAATAAAATTATATCTTATATAAAAATAAGGTTTTGAAGGAAATAAAAAACAACTCAAGAGAGTATTATTACCAAAGGGCTTTTCAAGGATATTAAAGATGTATTTACATCTTTCTATGTATCTCGGTATATAAAATATATAAATGGATACAATTGCTTATCATTCAAACATTGACTTGTTTGTTCATTACTATGTAGAATTAAAATAGTGTAGTTAGCTTTCAATAACATTGGAAATTCTTTAAGCAATAGTGTACATTCTAAGTAAGCTTATGCTAATTTTGGAAATGTCACCTCCCTGCCATCGAGTCAGTGTTGACTCCCAGGGACCTCTTCTGTCTGGGTTTCTGAGACTGTAGCTGTTTACCAGAGGAGGAAGCCCAGGCTCCCTATCCCGCCCAAGAGCTGCTGGGGGGTTCGAACTGCCAACTAGGTGGCTTGCAGCCCAACATGTAACGATATTCTTATAGGTAATCATCTACAAATTTGTAGTTAAATATATGCCGTTTTGCCATGTCCACTGATTCTCCCCTTCTGGGTTTCTGTGATGTTCAAAGCTATAAAATAATTTGACTTGATATTTTTTGAGGAAGAGGAGCAATAGGTAAGTGCTTGTCAACTTGTCTCCCGTAATATCTATTGACGTGCCTGATGTGACTGATGGGAGGAGTGGGGAGCATTCTTCAAACCAGAGTTGTGGAATTTCTAGAGTTATCTTGATGCCTGGTCAACATTTGATGGTGAAATATGCATATGTTTATTTGCAGTAATGTGCTAATAAAATAAATATCCACTGATGAAAGTGTATAAAAAGGAAGGGATTTATAATTATTTGTGAAAAATTCTAAAACTATTTGTGAAATATTCATATATTTATTTGCAGAAATGTGGCAAAAAATAAATATCTACTGATGAAAGTGTAGAAAAAGGAAGGGATTTAAAACTATTTGTAAAAAAATTCTATAAATTCTTTTAATTTCGTTTTGAAGCAAACTTCTTGTAGCACCCTCATAACTAGTCTTTCATTAAATCCATGTTATTTATCAGTGTCCTATGCTTGTGGCACGACTTAGGACTTGAATGGTTAGCCATTTCCTATGGAATTAATGAAACTTCTAAGAGCAATTTAGGTTGAAAATAGGTCTGATCTAAACTTGTTTTGATTACAGACATAAGATTTATTTTAGAAAAAGAATCCAAGGAACTAAAATATTTCAAGGTATGAAGTGAAGAAATCAGCTGGTACCTGGATATAAGCAAAGGGTAGCATCTGGAGACTTTGAAAACAAGTGATTATCTAAAGGAACCATCAGCCCAAATATTTATAGCCTAAGTTGGATCAAGGGATTCTCAGTGGAGTCCATGATCAGAGCAGGGGGGGCATTAGAGGCTAAATTGTAAACACTTGCTTTGCAGAGGGCTATGGTTTACAATGTGAGTCCTAACTCCATTCTGAGTATTGATGTAAATTGAGTTTCCATTAGAATTTTTTTCTGATTATTAACCATAAAGGCAAAAAGCTGTACCCTCATGCACAGTGTGTTGGAAAGCAGATTAAAAATATACTAGCAAGTTCAAGGAGGAGCAGCTTCACCCTTAGGGGCCTTGCTGGGGCACCAGGGATGCTTGACCCTGAGTCGTACCCCAAGCAAGGCAGTTGGAGGGCACCACAACCAATCCTATAGATTGCTGCTTTGTAAGTATTGCAATCACGGTCCCTTTCCCATTTCAGTATATCCTGCCTGTGACAGTGATGAATGTATTATGATTTTGTGACAATTTCATGCTTTTCATGCTCTGTGGCCATGAATCCACCCATTCATTATCTGTTCAAGGCATAATGAAGAAGTTTCAAGTTATGATGCCTGATCTGTTGAAATACAAATCACCAGCATAGGAGGAGGGGAATTCACTCTCCAGATTGATGTCTTATTTTTTTCGTGATGGGAAGAGTAGCACAGAGTGTGGGTATGGGCATTTGTGTTAGTCCAGGTAGACTAGACAAACCACTCATAGACATGCATATGGATATAATGGAAAGGTTTATATAAAGAGGAATAGGACATTGAGAAAGCATCCCATCCCAGTCCAGTTCAAAGTCATAAGTACAATAGTAGCCCATGTCCCCAATACAAGTCTATAATGTCTCCTTCCAACTCATGAAGTCACAGACCAGTGGGTGCAGTGTCCTGGTGCCGGCAGGGGTCTCCCCGGGGCTCCTCGCTCCAGGGCTCAGGGTCTATCAATAGCATCCAGTGGTGGTAGAAGCAACTCAGCATTGGCAGGGGTCTCCACGTGGCTTCTCCAGCTTCAGAGGTCTGTTCCATCAGGGTAAGGCTGTCCAACTCCTCAGCTGTTGCCATCTTGTCTTGTCCGTAGTTTGTTGTCTCTGAAACTAACTCCCAACAACTAGGGAGATAGCTTCTCATTTCCATGAGGGAAATATCACGAGATTTCCCAGAAGTCTCAGGAGAAAGCCATGCCCACATGGAAGCCTCATTGACTACTCAATGACTATCTCCAGATTAACAGGCTAGACTCCACCCCTACATCTCAATCATGAAATTAACATAAGCACATGACTGCTACAGCATAGGTTGGCCAAAGTATGCAATATGCCACTAAAAGAAAAGGGTATTTATGCTAAATAGCACAATATAAATAATTTGGCAACAACATTAACAAAAACAAAAAATGAGTGCATGGTCACATATATGTATTGACATATATGTGGTATATGCAGATGAGTATACATGTGTGCATAGATGGATCTATAGGTATATGTATGTACAGAAAAGAATGCTTCAAATGGTCTTTGAAGTTTTTGATTAGCTTTTAATTCCATTTTCCACCAACTTTCTGAAGTGCTACTCATCTATTCTTAGGCAAAATTGTTGCTGATGTAGTTAAATACCTTGCAAGAAAGTTTTTCTGACCTTGAAGATTTAGTTCCTTAGTCTCATTGGACAACTCAGTCAATTTTCAGCACAAAGTTCATGTTCTCTATCTTAATGGCAAAAAGTTCATGTTCTCTATCTCAGGCAGTGCCTGAGGCCTTACAAGCTTGCTGGTGGCGATTTATTGGTCTCTATCACTACAAGCAAATGAAAAATAAGGAAACCAAAGTTTCAGAGAAGAAACAAGTTCACAGACTAAAATTCTACACAAGCAACAGCTTCATCTACCTGTATACTAGAAAAAGCTAGTTGGTCCCAACTACCTCTATCAATCACTAGTGATGGACTCAGAAGAGGAGAGAACACAGAATAGCACTCAGATTCTTAAAATGTCTACCTTATGAGACCAATTGATATTGGTCCTGAAAAGATCATCCTTTTATATGCTTCAAACCCTGAACTAAAACTATACTCTGAAGTCTTTTATTGAAATAACATATTCTGCACTCACTGCCCTCACACAAGTCTATTCTAATTCATAGTGACCTAAAAGGACGGGATAGAATGGGCCTGTGGGTTTCTGAGACTGTAACTCTTTATGGGAGTAACCTATCTTCTTTCTCCCATGGAGTGACTGGTGGTTTTGAGCTGTTGACCTTGTAGTTGACCTTGTAGTTGACCTTGTAGTTAACAGCCCAACATGTAACCCACCATGCCATCAGGTATACACACAGAAGAGATGTATTATCTATGAATGTGAGACACCATGAAAAAAATCATTTATATGATACCAACACATCACCAATACTCTAATGCAAAGATGAAAAGGTAAAGGAAATTAGAATATTCGAAATGGAATTAGAACACAACAAGGAGCTTGTGATATCTTGTGAAAAATATAACTACCACCACCGAGCAATTTGTGTGAAAATTATCACCAAATTTATGTGTATATTGTCACTGAAAAACAATATTTTTAAAAGAAGGGAATATAATCAAAGTATATGAAATTATAAAGCAGTGGTTAGAAAGATGCAAACTGAATAATGATGTTTTAAAAATTCACAATGATATTGCAGGAAAAGAGAGTGGTATGTGAAATGTGCATATGTGAGCAGTGTGCTTGTGTTTTAAGTGGTGAAAGATAGTCATATCTTATTTTCCATCTTAGGAAATCCTAGGAAATCATATTAATGTCAACACTGAATAAATAAGAAATAATGGTCTAGGCGTTCACTTATAAATCTGTATATTACAGAGTTATAAGTATGGATTGGAATTGTTATTTTGCCACCTCTAGATCTTAAATCATGTGACAGAAACACATTTTTACAGTCATCACGGGGAGAGGCTAGCTGTTCTTCTACAATGTTGCAGGATGCAGGTTTTCAATGACCACTAGGAAATCATCTATACCTACATTTTCTCCAGGGCCCATTAGACGACAATCTCCTGAAGTTCCTTGTGTCCTTGTTTAGCTAAATTGGAGGATGTTTCCATGCCTGGTCTTACCAGGATAACACCCGGGAGACCTCTGAAGGGGGGAATGTTTCATGTCTGGATATTTATCTTAATGTTCTTCTTAGACCCCCTTCCTGAGTGGCCACATCTATACTGATTAAGCATAAAAGGAATTTTTACTTCAAGGGAAAGGTTGTTACATTTTGGGGTTTTATCAAAAATTATTCCAGTCATTTGATTAACAGCTGGTTATTTTCTTCACTCATTTTAGTATTAGCTTAAATAGTATATATCAAATTGCTTATATTTGGCATTTCCCTCCAATATTTCATTATGAAACAAGAATAAACCATTTAATAAACAACCCACTACCAGCCTATCGATTCTGATTTATAGTGACCATATAGGACACAGAAGAATTGCATCTATTTCTGAGAATGTAAATCTTTACAGGAACTGATAGCCTCATCGTTCTCCTCCAGAGTGCCTGGTAGGTTTGAACTGACAACTCGTGATTAGCAACCCAACAATTAATCCTGTGGGCCACAAGGGTTCCCTTAAAAATATCAACTCATTGCCATCAAGTTTGTTCTAATATGGCAAAGTTAAAATCTGTTTCTCTCTCAGTCTCTCAGTTTTGGTCTCTCTAAACAACCGAACACTATAAACTTAAGTATCCTACCCAGCACCTATGAATATAACTGTCATGGAAAGGACAGGGTGCAATTGCAAATAATATCCTGATACATAACAGGGGAAAGTTATCCAAATACATTTTCATCTACTGTCACTGCAAATTCAAGTCATATAAAAGTTCCGTAAACAACAAAATGCAAAACAAAAAAATTGATCTTGGGGTGGGTGAATATAGGATCATTTATTCATAAATTCAGATGCTTTTATGAAAAAAATTAGTGGATCATTGCTTTACTTTTTCATAGGAGCTTAGAAAGTAGTTTAGCAGGTCATTACTTTTTTCAGAAATGCTTAGATCATATTTTCTCATTATTTTCACTTGTGAAAATGGGATTCCTGAAGGAAGCAATATGCAGACTAACAACAAAATGGTAACTGATTTGAATGTAAAATAATCTCAAGTGATTTTTCTCCTGCTGGTAGTATGTTTTTGGCTGCAGGTTTTTAGCACATAAAAAAGCTTTTGTATTAACTCCTTTTTTTATATTAATCTTTCATACTAGTGTTCTTTAAATCAATGGAAACATTTTTATGTTACTTCAAGATGATTTTTGAAAACCATAATAATAATTGGACAATGACATACATCTTGATGAAAAATAATAAGAGCAAAATCGAAAGAAATTCACCCAGCTTTGGGGCAGACAGTTGCTTTCTGTGGCATGGACTTGGTCAAAACACAGTTATATCACTTCTCTTTTTTCCCTGGAATGTTATTAGGTGATTTAAAATAATTACAGCAACATTTGTGGGAAAATGTTGGCATTTTAAGCTTATGAAATTGCTTTTTAAATGTGCAGAGAATGTAATGCCTTTGTTCCTAAGGCTACAAGCATTGAACCCAAACTAATAACCGTAAACTACCCAGTACCTCACCTGACAACTGGTGACTTGCTGCATTGCAGGGTTTGGACAAACTTGCTGCAAATGTAATCTATAAGGGGGCTTCAAAACTTCATAGAACAATGGAATTGAAAAATAACAGAATGTTCCAGAACTTTATGAAGCTCTTTCAGTGTTCATGCTCAAATTTTCAATTTGAATTTCCCCCTTTCAATTGTTTTAGAATCAATCATTTGCAATTTCTGTAGCCTTAGAAGCACACACACACACACACACACACACACACACACACACACACATTTTGGGCATCACTGCCCTCTGCCTACAATATTCTTAGTTAAAAAAAGTACAACCAGGATAATTGTGCTATGTTTTAATATACTTTAGAAAGTAATTTTACTTATCTTTAATAGATTGGCTGCCTTTAAAATGCTATCATCCCCCCGTCGCCCCCCCCCCCTCCGCCTCAAACTCAATCTGTCAGATTCTTCATTGTTCTTCAGTGCCATTTGGCTTTTCAGCAGATGGTTATATCGCAGATGGTCAATTAAATAAATAGGGAACGAGGGGCCAGTTAGGCACTTAAAATATTTGATCTTCTTTTCTGTGTTCTGCTTTCCACAAGCATCCTGTCCCTACTTGCAAAATGTTGGCCTGGTGGAGTGTAGTACAGGTTGGGGAGGTAAGAAGGGTGAGTTGTTGGATGGTAATCTTGCTCGGGTGATAATTAGATGGCAGCTGTCTGTCTTGTGGAGGTATTCATTCCTCAGGATTCCTGCATATTCTTTTCAACAACATGAGGATGTCTGGTCAAATTAGCATGTGACAACACGAGTACTATTTGGAATTTTAGAATGGTTGTTAGAAAGGTTGCCGTGCAGCCACTTACTGATCTTTATAGTCATTTGTATAATTTACCCAGTCTGATATGTGCAAGTATTTATGGTTTTTCTTTGTCAGAATAAACAAACCTTCAAGAAAAGAAGTGTCTTATTTGTCCATCATCAGGACGGAATCCTACAATAAGAATTCCTACCTTATCTGAGAAGTCTTGAGTTTTTCTGATGATTCAGTCCACTTTATTTTTATAGCCTTGACTAGAAAATTTCCCTAAATCATCAATGTGGTAATAGAGTCACCTCCTTTCTCTTGTAATGAAAGATATTCAAGTTATAATCCCAGCAGTCTGTCCTTGAGTATGTTGCATGGGGAGGATTAAAGTTGCAGATGGAATTAAGGTGGTTAACCAACTAACCTTAATGTTAGGAGATTATCCGTATTATTTAACTGGATAACCAATGTCTTCATTAGACCAAGGAGATGGTTTAGGACTCAGTGTAAGAGTAATACAATTTGAGAAAGACAGAGATATAAGCAGTCATGCCTGGAAGAGTCGGGGACATGAACTCCTCCTAGAACCTGTGAAAGATAATGGATTTGTACTAATTTTTTTAATAAAAATTTTATTGGGTGTTCGTACAACTCTTATCATGATCAAGACATACATCAATTATGTGCAGACCCCATTTGCACATTTGTTGCCATGATCATTTTCCAAATATCCTCCTTCTACTTAGGCCCCCAGTTTCAGCTCCCTGTGTTTCCCCTCCTTCCCCACTTCCCCTCCCCAATGAACCCATAATAATTTACAAATTGCTATTATTTTGTCATATCGTACACTGTCTGATGTGTTCCTTCACCCACTTCCCTGTTGTCCATACCCCAAGCAGGAGGTCATGTGTAGATCCCTGCCATTGGTTCCATTGATTCCCCCTTTTACTCTACCCTCCCTCCAACCTCCCGGTATCACCATCTCGCCCCTGATCCTGAAGGGATTATGTCCTGAATTCCCCATGTTTCCCCCTCCAGTGTACTTCCCCCGGTCTAGTTGGATTTGCAAGGTAGAATTGGGATCATAATAGTGGGTGGGAGGCAGCATTTACGAACTAGAGCAAAGTTGCATATCTCCTTATTGCTACACTGTACCTTGATTTAGCTGAGAAGCAACAAAGCGCACATGGAAAAAGCACACCAGCCTGTATTACTACAAGGTGTCAAAGGGATCGGGTATCAAGCATCAAAGAACTAAAAATTATGTCATTATAAATGAGAGGGAGTACAGATTGGGGACCCAAAACCCATCAGTCGGTGAAGATTCGTACTAATTTAAGCAACTACATTTGTCATCATTTGTTGTAACAACAATAGGTAATTAACACAGTGTAACATACATTAATCCAAAGTGTGAATTCTGGGTTCTCAATGGCACCCTCAAGGGAAGTGATTTTGAAGCTGCTGTTTGTCTTCTCTTGAGACAACCAGTTATCACTGTCACCTTTGCTTTTGTTAGTTTACTACTCCCACGAAAGCAGGTCACCTAAGCTGATTCTCCTTCTGCTTCTTGGTGTTGTGTGCTTTTAGGTATATTTCTTAACCTCTAGCCTCTGTGTTCTCATCCTTAAAAGGTTGGGAAGCATGCCTACCTTGCAGGGTAGTTGTCAGAATGAGGTCAGAGAGTATCTGTAAGTGTTCAGTCAGGGATTGTCGATGTAACATTGTCAGACCCAACAGGGTGCTGGCTGGTGATGGAAGTGTGCTCATGATGTAGTTACAGCCAGACTGAGAGTGCTTCTCCCTCCCTCACTTGGGAATCTGAAACTTTCTGTGTACTTGAAGTTAACAGGCAGATAACCTTCTGGAGGTAGGACCATATTTACCCTTCTTTATAATTCTCACTATATCCAGTAGACAATGTTGTTGTTGTTATTTTCCACCAAGCCAGTTCCAACCTCTAATGACCACACGTGTACACTGTAGCACTTCTTGGTAGGGTCTTCAAAGCTGTGACCTTTCAAAGGAAGACATCCAGGCCTGCTTCTGAGATGCCTGTTGATGGCTTTGGATCACAAACTTTCAGCTAGGAGTTGAAAACATATTCATTAGCACTACATAGGAACTCCTCGTACATAGCAAATACAAGGAGGATCCAAAAAATTCCTGAAAAAAAACCCACAAACCAACCCATGAGCTTTTTGAAGCCTCTTCCTATACGCATTTCCCCCATCTATTTACTTATAAATAATTTTATTGGGGACTTGTACAACTCTTATCACAATCCACACTGGCATCCATTGTGTCAAGCACTTTTGTCCATTGGTTTTCCTCATCATTCTCAAAATGTTTGCTTTCTGCTTGAGCCCCTAGTATCTGCTCCTCATTTCCCAATAACCCTTGATAATTTATAAATTATTATTTTGTCATATCTTGTACCATCCAATATCTCCTTTCGCCCACTTCTCTGCTGTCAATCCCTCAAGGAGGAGGTCACATGTAGATCCTTGCAATCTCTTCTTGCTTTCTGTGCCACCTTCCTTCCACCTTCTCATTATCACCCTTCTGACCACTGGTCCTGCGGGGTTTTTCTGTCATGGATTGCTTGTGTTTCCAGTTCCTATCTGTACCAATGTCCCTTCATCTATTTGAGAAATATTTGCAAAAGGAAAACAAAGTCAACCACAACATAAAGGGTATGGAAGAAAATATTTCCCTAGTCTTCATTCCCAATTCTCTAGATCCCCTCTCAAGAGGCAAATCCATTATTTTTATAAACTTTCTGGTATAGTCTTCATCTTTTCCACAAATGATATCATAAATGCAACGTAATGTTCCTAGCCACTATTCCCCTATCTTCTTAGAGACCATTTTCTATCATTATAATATACTTAATAAACACAGAAGGGACAAACCAGCACACGTGCTTTACACCGAAGCAGCCCTGGTGATGTAGTGGGTGTGAACCTGAAGGGGGAAGGTGTGAAGGCATCAGTCACTCTGCATGGCAAAGGCCATGCTTTTGACTTATGTAAATGTTTACAGCTTCAGAAACCCCCATGGGCAGTTCTGCTCTGTCTTACAGCACTGCTGCCAGTTGGAATCGGCACAGTGAGAGTGAGTTTGGTTTAGTTTATTTTGTAAGTGAGCTGCATCTGTATATTTGTTAGTTATGTGAGTTTTGTCCTAAGTCACAAAGTAATTTCCTTACACTTACAACCACATTTATATCAAAAGAGGCTATAATTCATTATTTACCGTATTCTCTTAAAAAGTCATTCTATTGGGGGCTCTTAGTGCTCATCACAATACAAACATACATCTGTTGTGTCAAACACATTTGTACAGAGGTTTCCATGGTCATTTTCACAGCATTTTCTTTCTATTTGAACCCTTGGTATCAGTTTATTTCTACCCCCTCCCTTGTGATCCCTTGATAGTTTATAAGTTATTATTTTCCTCTTGTTCTACATCAACCGCATCTCCCTTCACCTATGTTTTTCTTGTTAGTCCCCCTGGGGTGGCATTATATTGCGATCATTGGAATTGTTTTCTCTTTGCTCTCAATATTGGTTCTTAGGGGCTTGTCTCTCGTGGATTCCCTGTGTTGCAAGTTCTTGTCTGTACCAGTGTCCATGCTCTGATGTACCTGGATATATAAGGTAGAATTGGAGTCATGTCTATGGGGGATGGGGGGAGCAAGAAAGCATTAAAAACTAGAGGAACATTGTATGCTTCGTTGTGTTATACTGCCCCCTGACTAGCTCATCTCTTCCTTGTGACCCTTCTGTAAGATGAAGTCCAAGTGTTTACAGATGGGCTTTGGGTCTCTGCTCTTCACATCTCCTCATTCACATTGATACAATTTTAAAGATTTTTTATTTTGAGTCTTTGTTGTTTGATAACTGATCCTTCTGACACCTCATGATCACACAGACTGGTATGATTCTTCCATGTGGGCTTTGTTGCTTCTCAGCTAGATGGCTGCTTGTTTATCTTCAAGCTTTTAAGACACCAGATGCTTTATCTTTTTATAGCCAGGCACCTTCAGCTTTATTCACCACATTTGTTTATGTATCCACTTTGTCTTCAGAGATAGTGTCAGGAAGGTGAGCACCACAGAATGCTGGGGTATTAGAACAAAGTATTCTTGAATTGAGGGAGTACTTGAATGGAGGTCCAATGTACTTCTGTTGTCTTACTACTTAACAAATAAATATGTGTACATAGATTTGTTTCTGTGTCACTATAGAAAAATGTGCACATGTATACATGCCTGCATCTAGACCTCTGTGAATGCCCTTTGCCTCCTACTTCTTTTCTAGTTCTATTTCCTTTTACTTTCCCCTTGTCCCACTATCATGACTGACCTTCATTCAGGTTCTAGTAATTCCTCTCAGCTACATTGGCCTTTATCAAGTCCCACCAGGCATCTTATGCCCTCCTCACCATCCATTTTAAATCACTTGTTGTTCCCTTGTTCCTGGGTTTGTTCTTCCTCTCTTTGTTTCCCCTGCCCCCACCCTCCAGTGGTTCCCCTGGAACTGTTGGGTCCTGTTGTTTTCTCTTCAGATTGTTTATCCTGACTATCTTATCTAGATAGGCATACAGTGACAATAATGAACCCTCAAACAAGACAAAGCAAAACATAACGATTGCAACAACATCAACAAAAACCAACAGCAAAAGAAGAAAAGCCTACAAATAATTTCAGGTATGTCTGTTGATCTTTATGAGTTTTTTTCCTGTCAAATCTAGTGGGGTGTCATGCTAAGAAAAAGAATTTTTGGTATTCCTCAGGGACTTCATTGCTTTGCTTCCCTTGCTGCTTTGCTGCATGCCTTTATTGTTTTGTCCTGGTGTTTTGGGGTCAGATCAGGCATAATTCCTACACTGAGTCTCCAGGGTTGTCCCCTGTAGCCCTATGGGTCAGTGAGGGACATCATGTCTAGTGATGGGGCTGGCCCTAGGGTCCTCTCTGCATTGGCCGCTCTGAGGCAGGACATCATCCTCTTGGCTTGGTAGAACAGGAAATGTTCCACTCTCCTTCCTTCTTTATTTGCTTCTGATCACAAGCGCCCCTCTCCCTGAGCTGCAGCTTCAGTTCATTACTTATTCTATTAATGTAAAAATGGCTCCTGGTTGGTAAGAAACATCCATTTTAACAGTAATGGCTGCCAGTTTTCAAACTTATCAGCATTTTAAAACTTATTTATAGTTATATATAATCGTATTTCTTTTAAATTCTAGCAATGGTCCAGTTTTCTCCCTTTTGGTGTCTGCATGACTCTTAACAATTGTCCCCATTAAAAAATTGACCTTTTAAATTATTGTCCTTTTTATCATTTTTTTCATTTTTTTAATAAATCATTTTATTGGGGGTCCATACAATGATCACAGTCAATACATATGTCAATTGCATGCATACCACATTTGCACATTTGTTGCTATCTTCACCCCTGAAATATCTTTCCTCCAATTAGACCTCCAGTACCAGCTCCCCATATTCCCCTCCCTCTTTATGAACCCTTAATAATTTACAAATTGTTATTACTTTTTCATATCATAGTCTTTCTGGTGAGTCCCTTCACCCACTTCCCCACTGTCCATACTCCAGAGAAGAGGTCATATGTAGATCCCTGCAATTGGTTCCCCTCTTCCACTCCATCCACCCTCTACCTTCACGCTATCACTACTCCCACCACTGGTCCTGAAAGGATATAAATCCAAAAGGCGATCAAGGTTTATCATTTGGGAGGTACTGCATGCCTCCCTCCAGCTACAAAGCCTGGTTTGTTTCATGGATTTTAAGTTTTGTTCAATGCTTTTCTACAATTCTTTTCAGGATTTCAGAGTAGTGGCACTGGTAGCTGGACACCATTGAGTTCTTCTGTCATAGAGACTGGTGTTCAAATCATCTTTGAGACCACTGAACTAATTGTTTTCATGGGCCTTCAATTTTCTCCACTCATTTTCTGTGGAAAGTTTTACTGTAGATGACTGCCCATGAGTTTTTGACTCCAGTTACTACCCACCAAAATAGGATTTAGGGCATTTTCTTTGTGAAGTATATCATGCCAATTGCCTTAATTTCCTTGGGGACTGTGGTGTTGAGCCTCCAGGTCAAATATCTTATTCCCTTCACAATGTTGATTATGTCTCAAGAGTTTTCATCCCTTTACCTTTATATGCTTTACCACACTCATGGATAAATTTTCAGAAAAAGTAGATACCATTTAGAACCATCTTCCAACAAACCCACTCGCACTCTCCTATAGCCATCCAACCTGTGTGTCTATTCACGCTCTGTCTTTGTAGAAAGCTGTTATTGAAGATGTGTATGGATCGGTACTTACCTCTGCACTCCTCTCAGTGTCTTCCCTTTTCTCCATCACTCTGCCCCCCCTCCCCAATCTCTCTCATACTGTGTATTGTTCTAAACTTTGCTTTCAAAATAAAGTTGTCTATAGCTGGGGATTAGGCCCTGAGCTGCTCACTGGCAGGGTTGAAGTTCAAGCGCTGTAATCACTTTGCAAGATGAGGCTGTCTGCTGCTCTCCGGGTTTAGTCTCAGGACCCCTTTATATGATTTCTGTGAGTTGGAATCGATTTGCTAGAACTGGGTAGGAGTCTTTCCCTAGCGAACCAATTGCTTATATTCCCTCTGTTGTTAAGTTTCTCTTAGGAAAAAAACCTCTATAGGTTAGAAATCTTAAATAGTACTGCAGACACCCAAAGCTTAGTACCATATGGAACAAAAAAGGGTGAGTTTAAGGCAAACACTTTGTAAACATATAAAATGACCTCCAAAATATTTCACTTTTTTTTACCTTGTGACCTCAAAATGCAACATGACTTTATAGACTTTATAGACCTTTTTTTTGACCCTCACAAGAAAGTTAAAAGAGAAATTTTAAGGCCATTAATTTTAGCTATAACATGCAGCTATGCCATGTATTAATCTTTTCTATCATTTTTTCTATCAAACTTATATTATCGCAGACTGTAAGACAGATCACAGACTATAAGACAGACTAGGAAAAAGAATCTCTTTCACTGTGTGCACCAGGCAGGTGGCTGACTCTTGATCTCACAATATGTGTCGTTTTCTGTGATGGGCCACTATCGAGGATTTTTTTTTTGAGATGTAATTGGAGATTTAGCACTTTCTTCCACAAAAGAGTTTCTCAATATAGCACTTACTTTTATCTGTTATGAAGAGCTAGTCTGAAGTCTAGGGGAAATAACAGCTTCCCCCTTTTGAACTGTAGTTTTGGTTGACATTATAAAAATCATTTTTTGTCTTTGTTTTTAATCATATTGCTACTATCTGTGCCTTACACTCTTCTTTTGCTTATTCCTAAGGACAATAAGAATCTTATAGATGTAAATGATATAAATCTATTTTCCTATGGACTTTTCATGGCAACCTATGTGATTAGAAATTCATTTTTTTCTTTCTACTTCTCAGATCATTTGAAATTGATGCCTATGAACGATCCAAGTCATTTACCTTTGATTCATACCAGAGATTCAAGCCTGTTCGGCCTCCTTCATTCATGGTTGGGGAAGCAGCACTGGAATGGATCTGACTTTTTAAAATGTGGATGGATAAAAATGCCAATCAGAACAGATTTCTAACTTGACTAAAATTCTAATCTTCCTTGTAGGAAACATGGGCAGTGTATTAACCAACTTTAATTTTAACCAACATATCAACCAATTTCTTAATCAGTTGTGTTGAAAACAATGGTGTCTGGCTCAAATATGGCAGCTTGCATTGTTTCCCACAACCCTGGAAATAATCAAATGTCACACATCAGGCTTTTGAAGAATCACACTACTCTCTTGGAAGTCTTGCATTCCAGAATGTGATCTGTTATTTTTTCTGTTCTTGTTAGTGGTACAGAGATGAGAAATTAAAAATTTTCAGATTCAGTCTTGTTTTGATTTGCTGACCATGACTAAACTGATTCTGCTGATTTTTGAAGCCCTGTTCCCAGTTAGTCATGTACAGAGGACATTGCTGATACATGACCCTCCCAGGCATGCACTATCAGTCTGGCAATTCAGTTGAACACTTGCAAAGATGTGCTCATGGATGTTTTAAAAGGGCAGATTATTGAATTGCTTCTTACTGTGTAGTATTATTTAATGACCTTCGACTGGCCCACATTGTCCCCAGGGTGTTTGTGAAAAAACAACATTTTTTAAGGATTTTTAAACATGTAGCAGTGTTTTTAGATCATACAGAAAGTTATTAAATATACACCTTATCTTGTAGAATTGTGATATAATTTCAGTGTACCTCTCAGTGATGAAATCTTTTCTAGTATAGGTAGTGTATTATACTTGAAACCAAAATTATTTTTAAGACTCTATATATTTTATACTTATGTCTAGTTCCTTTCCAAATTTAAACTGTAGATAGGCTAGTGGTTTATTCATAAATTCCTCAACTCTAAGAACATATATAGAGACCTCTTTATTTGGGACTTCAGCAATTTCAGCTCTTGTGGAGTAGTCATTACAAATTGGCCTGCTAATCAGAGGTCAGCAGTTTGAAACCACCAGCTGCCACTCTGGAGAAGCTGAGACTTTCTGCCCTCATAAAGAGAGTACACTGGGGCAGTTCTACCCTGTCATGTCAGGCCATGTTGGGTCAGAGTCAATTCAAGGCATGTGTGTTTACATTAGGGTTTTGAGTAATTTCATGGCTGGAATTCCTATTCTATAAAGAGATGATGGAGAAACTTGACAGTTATTTATATTTGAATTTACCATTACCTTCTCTATAGCCTATATATTTTTACTCCTATAGCTCTCTTTTCAACCCTTTTTGCTTTATTTTTGCTATCAACATCTTTTCATTTTACTGGGCTATTAGCTGAGCAGAGATCAAGGGCTATATTACATCACTTCCATGAACTACTGTATGTTCATTATTGATAGAGAAAATAAAATGAAACAGTATTTCTGATTGATGGATCAAAGTAGACATTTGTACTGCTGAAATAACAGTCATATTTTAAGAAGTAGATATAAAAGAACATTATTTTAGAGCATTTTTCCTGGAAAGGTCACTGGAGTTTTCTCTAGAAAATCACATAATTTCATAAATTATAGATGGCAATGTAGACCTTGCCTAGGATGATACAAAGGATGATACAAAAAATTGATGGCAGAGAGAATATGCATCTAAACCTTCTGATTCTTATTAGAAAGTTTTATGATCTTATACATTTCTTTCAATTCAGAATTGAATTGTTCACATTTCAATATTAGATTCTGACCAGTGGCACATATGTCAATGAGTTCAACTGATTATCTAGATCTCTAATCTGTGTTTAGACTAGCTATAACTAGAAACATGTACTATGTATCCCCATACACTACAATGTAGACCAGTTTATGCCACCATACTACTCTCCATCTGAGTTGATTCTCTCCACATTGATAATAGGGCAAGCATATGAAGGCCATCTAGAACATGAATGTAATGAGATGAATTACTTAAAACTACCCATCTTTTGTTGTATTATAAGCGATATGGTCAAGAGAAGGGGATGTATTTAATTTTTATAATCAAGAAACTATAAACCCACATTACAGATTACAGTTCAATGTAAAGAAAATCCAAATCCTCACAACTGAACCAATAGATAGCATCATGCCAGATGGAGAAAAGATTGAAGTTGTCAAGGCTTTCATCTTTCGTAGATCCACATCCAGTGTTCATGGAAATAGCAGCCAAAACAACCAATGACGTACTACATTGGGGCAATCTGCTGCCTGAGACCTCTTTCGAGTTTTGAAAAAGCAAGGATTTACTTTGAGGACGAAGGTATTCCTGACTTGAGCCATGGTATTTCCCATCACCTCCTATGCATATGAGAGGTGGACATGGCGTTTTTTTCTTCAGTTGTACAACGGGTTGCCATGAGCTGGGATCGATTTACATCACCAAACAACAGTAACAAGAGATGTAATGCCCTTTCCACTTAAAAATACACCGTGCAATGTGACCAACAGCTTACTGGATATAGTTGTTTCCACTGATGTGTAATGTTGTTGTTCCTAGGCAGTATCACGTTGCTTCTTTATCACGACGTCATGTACAAGACAACAACAATTCTCAGTCTTTGCCATCTTCACCATTATTGCTATGTTTGAGCACATTTCTGAAGCCACACGGCCGATCTATCTTGTTGAGGGGTGTGGCGGTCAAGTACCTGTGTCAATTTCACGATTGAGCTATAGGAGTGGAGTCTAGCTGGTTAATCGGGAGATAGCCATTGAGTAGCCAATGAGACCTCTGTGTGGGCCTGGCTTTCTCCTGAGAATACTGCGAAGTCTTGCAGTATTTCCCTCGTAGAGATGAAATCTGGAGATAGCCATTGAGTAGCCAATGAGACCTCTGTGTGGGCCTGGCTTTCTCCTGAGAATACTGCGAAGTCTTGCAGTATTTCCCTCGTAGAGATGAGAGATCATTCCCCGCCCCCTGCCCCCACCCCCTACCCCCAGTCGTTGGGAGTTGCTGGACTGACAAGACGAGATGGCAACGTCTGAGGGACTGCAAGAGCTGGAGCCGAAGCCACACAGCCTTATCCTGATGAAACCAGACCTTGGAAGCTGGACAAGCCACAGAGAGATAACTGCCAGTGCTGAGATGTTTCTGTCACCAATGGATACTGTTGATGGACCCTGGGCCCTGGAAACGAGGAGCCATGCGGGGACCCCTGCCACCACGGAGACTCTGTACCCACTGGCCTGTGACTTCGTGAGTCAGAAGGAGATATTATACACTGGTATTGGACATACGGGCTAATATGAAACTTATGGCTTTGAACTGGACTGGGTTTGGATGCTTTCTCAATGTCCCATTCCTCTTATATATAAAGTTTTCCCTTATATCCATATGCTTGTTTATGAGTTTGTTTCTCTAGTCTACCCGGACTAACAATGGTCTTCTTTTTTCTCACTGCATTCTAGTTTACCAAGCGTGAGGTCCATTCTATAGATAGTTCTTTCATAATAATATATCCGAAGTATAAGAGACAAAGTCACCACCTCACTTGTCATGAGCATTCTGACTCTATTTCTTCTAAGACTGATTTATTTGTTCTTCTGGTAGTCTATTGTATTTCTCATATTCTTTGACAACACCTAAATTCAAATGCATCTGTCCTTCACTTTTGTTTACTCAATGCTCAACTTCTACATCCATATGAAGGAATTTTAGCAATATAAAAACAGATATTATTATTTCCCCTTTTCAGTGAACCAGGAGCTTAGGGATGAGTTATCTCTGTTCAGGGTTTCTTTACTAAACTGTGATCAAGGTGTTCAAATCAAGGGCCATTATTTCATGTGAGTTTTGCAGTCGCCTTCAAACCTCATTCAGGTTGCAATTGTTGCATGTCATCTAGTGGATTCTGACTCATAATGACACTTAGGATTCCACTGGATGGGCTTGTAGAATGGAGGCCTGCCACTCTGAGAAACTTTCTCAGAGAAACTTTCTCTTCCGAGGCATTTCAAAACATGGCTGTTTCCTCAAGGGCAACTGGGAATATATTTCTTTTGCTTTGATTCTCCGACTCCTTCCTGAATCGTTCATCAGATTAAGTCAGACCCCCCCCCCCCAGATAATCTTGTTTTTCAATTAGCTTAAAGTGAACTAATTTGAGTTCTGAATTTTATTGGCAAAATCCTTTTACTTTTGCCCTATAACAGAATCCAGTGCGGGGGTAATGTGCAATTTTATCCACAGGTCCTATTCACACTTCTCTAGCTTGTACACCAGGTGATGGGGATTTTGGAGTTTACCTTGGAATTCTACTTAAGGAACAGGAAAGTATAATTTGTGCTAAATTCATAAAAAATAATAAAGTTATATTATACAGGAACAAATTTCAGGTTAGCTTTCAATTTCTTAAGTGAACTAAGATTATTGAAGAATTAAGATTTAAGGAATGGCTCTGTTTCCAACTCCAGTTGAAGTATATAATAGGTTACCTTTCCAGTTCCCAAAATATCACAACATGACTCCTAAATGGTTTTAACAATGAAACAATCTATTTTATTCTGACAAATAGAAAAAATAAATAGAATATACATGAAATAGATTTTATTCCCTCCTTTGTCCATATCACTCAGTGATTTTGAGAATTAATTCTACTTTAGACCAATGTCTATACATGCTGGTAACATTTTTTCTGAGTGTGAAAAACGTTTACTATTTTGGCTATAAAGATATTAATGCTTTCACATACTCTTGATACATGGTTCTATTTATGGAATTACGATCATGTTTAAGGAATATGTACTTACATTTGATCTTAAGATATTCACGTCTGGTTCTCAACCCTATTGAATGTATTGGCTGATAGCAAAACATGAGCTATTTATCAGTAAGTGCTTCAGCTGTTCCCACTACCTAGACACTTGCAGTTGCCTGTAAACTGAAGGGAGTTGTTTATTTATATTTATGAAAAGTGTTTAATGAAACCACGAATGCATTAAAAAATCAATGCAAGTTGTAGATCTGCAATTTATTTCTATTTGATTTGAATAAACTCTGGAGTGTGTACTTCCCATAAACCTTGCTTGAAAAATAATTTGTTAGCTCAGTATCGAAAGACTTTATTGGAGAGACACATTTAAGGACTGATAAATAGGTCAACCTGGGGCGGAGGTGAATGAGGCTGTGTGGGGTCCATTTCAAAAAGCAGGAAGCGTCAGCTCCTTTCTCTCCTATTTAGCTGAGGACGTGCAAATTTGTATATTATGAGGCAGGGGGTCAGCAGATGCCTCACTGTCTCTGAACACTGGTCAGTTTAGTCCATCATCTGTCTGTCACTCACCTCCTCTCCCCTCAGGCTGCCCACCTGACTCATCACAAGGGACAGGGCAGCAAGACTGCAGCCTTCACTAGGCTGTGGACAGTGTTCCTTCATCTCTCACCAACAGAGACTTGCTTTGGTTTTGGTATTGTTCCAAGTCCTCCTTACAAGCAAATGGGACGGAGCATTCACGTTTGATTTATTCAGTACAGCATACTGACCTTGACTGTGTGCCTTCTAAAAAATAGAGCGTAATCAGAGCTCAGTAAGGTACAGGATTGTTTGTAGTTTGCCTTTTTAGAGCTATTTTTTCCCCATTTAGTTTACAGTCTTTAAGTTTCCTTTTAATGTAATTATATGTTCTGATGCCTGAAGGAGATGGTTAAAATATCCCCTTTACTCTTAGGGAAAACACTTAAAATGGTACTGGTTAAAAATACATATTTCTGGCTCTTTAAGTTGTATGCTGCCTACCAGCTACATAAAATCTCACTTACCATCATGTTGCTGGCCACTAAATTTCATGTTAGTATCCTTATCCTCCTATTTAGCTTTCAAAATATAAACTGAAGCAGGGAGATAAAGGTGTACTATGCTTTTTTTACAAGATGGAAAGTTCTTCTATTTTACTTCAAATAGAATTTTGGACACTGCGGCATTCATTTCTAGAAAAATGGTGACAATTTAGGCTCTTAGTGTGTGATGGTATCTGTTTCCCTCTCCACCTTATCCATCTTTTATCTTTTTGTCAATTTCATAGGTAACAAGGAAGAATTGCATTTGCAAAAGTTCAAAGATATGATACAACATAGCACATTATCGGAATATTTAGACTCCGTTTGGAGATCAGCAGTGTGGGGGTGACAGGAGATGGAGCTAGATAAGGGAAGCCACCAGATGGTTCAGCGTGGAATGTGGTGTGCAAAATATTTTGGTTTCATCAAAAGGAATGGAGTTTTACAGACACGGAGGTACATGAACAGATATCATTCTTGAACATTATTTTGGCAGTGCGTGCAAGCTATGTTGGAGGAGTTTCAAGCAGAAAGACCTGAATGGAAACTTTTGTTACAGGTAGTATTTACTTTGTGGTGAGAATAGTATTCAGTTGGTATGGAGTGAAAATAGAATATACTGATCACACAAAAACCTTCCGTGTTTTGTTTAAAATAACTTTATTTATATATTTCATATCTATATTAAAGAGAGTTATGGACAAATCCATTATCCTTCCATTCAGTTTTCTCCAAGCTTTGAAAAGACCCTCATCTGCTATTGGATCTATTCCAAATCATGTTGACCCCATCCTGGGGTTCTGAGCCTTTGTGAAGAAGCAGATAGCCTCATCATTCTCAAATCTGTTTTGCAAGAAATATGGCCAGAGGGTTCCTTTTAGGCCAGGATGGCAAAGCTTCATCTCATGTACTTTGTACACGTGGCCAAGAGAGACGAGTCCCTGTAGCAGGACATCATGCTAAGTAAAGTGCAGGGGCAGTGAAAGAGAAGAAGGACCCTACGGAGATGGATGGACACAGTGGCTACAACCACGGGCTCAAAAGTAGGAACATATGTGAGGATGCTGCAAGACTGGGCAGTGTTTGATTCTGTTGTGCATTGGGTCACTATGGATGACCTAGCCACAGCATAATAAAAATGATACATAAATTATACATAGGGAACATTATATTTATGGGCTTAATTTCATACAGCACCAAATTTTTATATAATCTCTATGAGTATCTTTATATGTGGATATCTGATACTTGAATATATGCAAATATGTGATGGTTGCATATCATAAGTGATATTTGCACATATACAAATGTGAGTCCATTCTGACTCTTAACGCTTTATCGAGTATGAATGCATATATTTACAACAATAGAAAATGTCATCTTTCTCTTCTGGAAGACTGGTGGATTTGAGTCACTGTTCTTTTTTTTGGGGGGGAGCATCACTGCTCTCCGGTGGTGGGAGTAGGAAGCCCAGCCCCACTGCTGGAATTCAACCTCTGTCCCAGTGGACCGCAGTCCCGCGCACAACCACTACACCACCGGGGCTCAACCCATGAGTCACTGTTCTTGTATTTACCACCCCAATGCTGTACTCTACAATATCACTCAAAAACCAAACTCAACTCAGTGCCATCGAGTTGATTCCAACTCATGGTGAGCCTAGAGGATAGGGCAAAAATTTCTCCTGTGCATTTCTGAGAATGTAACTCTTTAAGGGAGAGGACAGTCTCATTTTTTTTCTTCCAGGGAGTGGCATGTGGCTTTGAACTGCTGCCCTGGTTGTTAATCGTCCATAGTGGGATAAACCACGATGTCACCCAGGCACCAAATAGCATAACTAAACAAACATACGAATAAAAAGCCTAATTTACCATTTTCAAGTTCATTCTGATTCACAGTGACCTTATAGGACAGGGGAGAATTTTCCCCTGTGGGTTTCTGAGAGTGAAATTCTTCAAGGGAGTGGCTTCATCTCTCTTCATCTCTCTTCATCTCTCTTCATCTCTCTTCCAGGGAGGGGCTGTTGATTTTGACCTGCTGACTTTGCAGTTAGCAGCCCCAAATGTAGCCACTATCCTACCAGAGCCCCTCTAATAGCATCACTAGGGATTTTTAAATATAAAATTTATCTGTAATTGCAAAAAATACCTGACAGGTGGGTCTATTGTGTCAACTTGACCAATAGGAACATGTGGAATTAATAAGGTCACAGTTTGTTTGGAGGGCAAAGAGATAAATATGGGTAGGCAAGCCCTGCTTGTCTCTTTTCTTGCTCTCTGGCTATCAGACCTACATGCAGTTGCCTTAGCTAGTTCTCTGCCTTAACTTGCCGGTTCTACTACCCGTGAGACACCAAACCCATAGATTGTGTTGCTAGAGCTTGAGGTGCCTTTGGGACCTGCTTCGCCCCGCTGCTGGTGTATACATCGCCTGAGCTTTGGACTGTTGGATCCTGTCATCTGACTGACTGTGCCCTGCTGTTTGCTGCCTGTGTCTGGACTTCCTGTATTGTTCAAAGGAAGACTGAGCTGTTTGCTCCCTTAGCTTTGTATGCAGATGTCCTTGTGAGTTGAAGGACTTCCAGTATTTTAACTGTCCCATGAAAGTGAGATGAAATGAACCCTCTGTACTGCTGCATGGGCTAATTAGCTGTTATATTTCTTTGTGCTGTATATATCTCTATCCATACATCTATATCTATATTTTCATAAGTGCCCTAGTTTTGTTTTTTTTAGAGAACCCTGTCTAACACAATTGGTACCAGGAGTGATCCTAGAGAAACAAGATCACAAATATGGGCCTCTCAAATTGGCTCTCCGGCCAGATTAGGCTTAACAGCCCTAATAATGCTATCTCTTCCCTTATAGGCATGGGTAAGTCTGTCACTCTTACTAGAGGGGGTGGTCTTAGTTCATAGTATGATGTAGCAAAGCTAACATCCACAGGATTGCCACCAATAGATGAAGGGCTGGTGAGAGGAGATGCTCTGGGTGATGGTGTGTTTGATATTTCTCAGCAGTTTTGTCAGGATGAGAAAGAAGTATAAGGAAGCTGATTGACTGGTCCTTCTTACAATAGAAAATATGTTCAAGGAAAGAGACAATCTCAGAGCCTCAGAAATACATCTCAAGTGTCAACTAACAGACCTAAAAGCTTCTGCAGGTGATGCAAAGGAGGGTCTTCTGTCCTCTATTAATAGAGCTGACATTGCTGAAAACCAAATCTAGAGTCTCATCACATGAGTAGCTGAATTCAAGTTTCGGCTGAGTTGCAGGCCTAGAACAGTGTCTGATATTAAAGTAAGGGGATAAATCAGAATTGGGACCCTGAAATATGGAATGGGAACATCTGCAATGATGTTCCAGAGGAGGATATGGGAACATCTGCGATGATGTTCCAGAGGAGGATATTGAGCCTCGAAGAGATGATCAAGTTACCCCAGTCAATAAATCCATCCCACCCTGATAAGGTCAACCCACTATAAATAAAACAACCCACCTCTGAGCAGATTAGCCAAACTGTGTGAGCTGAAATGCCAGGTAGGACTACATCTTTAGCAGGCCCAGGCGAAATGCTTTATAAGATATTGCTGAGATCATTCAGGAAGCACCATCACCACCCATTAATTCCTCTAGACCTGTGTGTCAGGCAGGGTTCTCTTAGAGAAATAAAATTCAGGACACTAGTAATGCTTTTTTATATATTTATATATTGAGAAAGATATATAAGATAAAAAGGGAAAAATTAACTATAAAGCAATACAGATTGCTCGGTGCAACTCACTTGTATGAGGCAACTAGAAGACTGGCAGTCCTTTAATTCTAGAGGGCCGCTGAATAGTCCTCTGTAGAGCAATCCAGGCTATCTGTTTACATGCAGCAAATGGCGGAGCAACAGTCACCAACAGTCACCAACTGTCACCAACAGTCAGACAGATAACAGAGTCCAACAGTCCCCAGCTCAAGAGATATATCTCCCAGAAGCATGGCTAAGTAGGGCTTGAAGGATCCTCAACTCACAGTAACACAGTCCATGATTAGGTGTCCTATGGGTAGTGTTGCTTAGAGGTCGAGGCACAGGACGAACAAGGCAGCTCTCTGGTCCGAAGATCCGGAAACAAGAGAGAGGGTGGGACTTGCCAACCCCCTCCTATATCTTCCCTTCAATTCATCCCACATGTTCATTGGCTGTGCTGTCACAACAGACCCACCAATTTTCTGTGGCCATGTTGGCCTAACAAACCTACCCATCACAATCCACCCCTTGCCAACATGGCACCTGTACACAATTTCTTACCCATATAGAATTTCTTTACATCAATGAAATCAAGCTTATACTTAACATTAAACATCTATCATATATATAAATGAGAACACACTGAGTCCAATTGTAGCTGATATATCATACATGTATGATATATCATACAAAGAAAAAAAATTCAATAAGCTAATATAGAAAATGCATGAATAATCATAACCCTCGCTTCTGCAATTGATCACGTGGTCGTAATTGGTAGGTAGAACTACCTTCTTCTACTATCCATTCTGTATTACCTTTGCCCTCAGCAATCACTTCAGCTGGTTGTGGTTTTTTGCCTGGTGGGGTGACCCAGACCTTCATACCTGAGGGGTCTAGGTCATTAGATGTCCTGTCATGATGGGGTTGCTGTACTTTACCATTAACTTTTATCACAGGGCATGGTAGCACTAAGATTCGGCCTATGGGAGCTCTTGGATTCCAGATATATTCCTCTTTACCCCCATTATGTAGCACCAGTCCAATTTCTTCTTGATAATCTGGATCAATCACACCACTCAGTACAGTGACACCCTTCCTGATCTGTTGATCCAAAGGCATGAGGAACCCAAAGTGGCCAGGGGGCATTCTCAGCTGCCAGTTTAGTGGAATCCATGCTCTGTTTCCTGGTGGGAGAGTTCCTTCTTTTGGGACCAGAATCTCCAGTCCCAAAGAACATAGGGTTGCTGGGACAGGAAGCAAAAATGCTGCAAGTGGGTCAATAGGAGCAATAGTGAGTGGTGCCACTCCAGTTTCCATCCCTTGGTTCCTGGACCCATGAATCCTCGCTATTGGAGACACAGCACCATATATTGGCCGCTGGTTTAAAGCATATACAGCTTCCTGGAGGACACTGCCCCAGCCTCGCAAGTTGTTGCCACGTAGTTTGCGTCGCAGTTACGTCTTCAGGAGCCCATTCCATCGTTCTATCAAGCCAGCTGCTTCAGGAAGATGAGGAACATGATATGACCAGTGGATTCCATGTGCATGGGCCCATTGCCGCACTGAATTTGCTGCACTGAATTGCCTTGATCTGAAGCAGTGCTATGTGGGATGCCATGCCGGTGGATGAGACATTCCGTAAATCCACGAATGGTGGTTTGGGCAGAAGCATTGCGTGCAGGGAAGGCAAATCCATATCCAGAATATGTGTCTATTCCAGTCAGAACAAAGCGCTGCCCCCTCCAGGATGGGAGTGGTCCTATATAATCAACTTGCCACCAAGTTGCTGGTTGATCTCCCCGAGGAATGTTTCCATACCTCGGACTTAACGTCGGTTTTGGCTGCTGGCAAATAGGGCACTCAGCAGTGGCTGTGGCCAAGTCAGCCTTGGTGAGTGGAAGTCCATGTTGCTGTGCCCATGCATAACCTCCATCCCTGCCACCATATCCACTTTGTTCATGTGCCCATTGGGCGATAACAGGAGTGGCAGAGGAAAGAGGAGGGCCAGTGTCCACAGCGCGTGTCATCTTATCTACTTGATTGGTAAAGCCCTCCTCTTCGGAGGTAACCTTTTGATGAGCATTTACATGAGACACAATTACATTTACTTTTTTGGCCCATTCAGAGAGATCCAACCACATACCTCTTCCCCATGCCTCTTTGTCACCAATTCTCCAATCATGTTCCTTCCAAGTCCCTGACCATCCAGCCAAGCCATTAGCCACAGCCCATGAATCAGTATACAGTCTCACATCTGGCCACTTTTCCTTGTAGGCGAACTGAACGGCCAGGTGCACTGCTCGAAATTCTGCCCATTGGGAGGATTTTCCTCCACCACTATCTTTCAGGGAGATCCCAGAAAGGGGCTGTAGCTCTGCTGCTGTCAACTTACAAGTGGCACCTGTATATCGTGCAGAGCCATCCGTGAACCAAGCATGAGTTTTCTGTTTAGTCAAATTATTATAAGGAACTCCCCAGGAGGCCATAGGTGCAGATTTGGAAAGAGAAGGTAATGTGACTGGAGTGGGGACTGTGGGCATTTGGGCCACTTCCTCGTGCGTTTACTTGTACACTCTGGTCCTGCTCTGGCCCGATCTCGTATGTACCACTTTCATTTAATAATGGAGTGTTGCTGCGCACGTCCAACTTTATGACTCTGTGGGTCAGACAATACCTAGTTCATGATGGGTAGTTCAGGCCTCATGGTGACTTGATGGCCCAAGGTGAGGCGTTCAGTCTCCACCAAAGCCCAATAACAGGCCAACAGCTGTTTTTCAAAGGAGGAGTGCTTGTCTGCAGAAGATGGCAGGACGTTACTCCAAAATCCCAATGGTCTATGCTGTGATTCACCAATAGGGGTCTGCCAAAGACTCCACACTGCATCTTTATCAACAACTGACACTTCAAGCACCATTGGGTCAGCTGGATCATATGGTCCCAGTGGCAAAGCAGATTGCACGGCAGCCTGAACGCGTTGCAGAGCCTTTCCTTGTTCCAGGCTCCACTCAAAATTGGAGGCCTTTCGTGTCACCTGATAAATAGGTCGAAGTAGAACACCCAAGTGAGGGATATGTTGCCTCCAAAATCCGAAAAGGCCCACTAAGCGTTGTGCCTCCTGTTTCGTTGTTGGGCGAGCCAGATGCAATAGCTTGTCCTTCACTATTTTTTTAGTGGGAATATCCTGACATGCTCCACACCACTGGACCCCTAGAAATTTTACCGAGGTGGAGGGTGCTTGAATCTTTGTGGGTTAATTTCCCAACCTCTTGTATGCAGATGCTTTACTAACGAATCTAAGGTCCTTGATACATCCTCCTTAGTGGGTCCAGTCAGCATAATGTCATCAATATAATGGACTAGTGTGACATTTTGTGGAATAGACAGGCAATCGATGTCCCTTCGAACTAAATTATGGCACAGGGCAGAAGAGTTGATGTACCCCTAGGGGAGAGTTGTGAAAGTGTACTGTTGCCCCTGCCAGCTGAAGGCAAATTGCTTTTGGTGATCCTTTGAAATTGGTATCGAGAAGAAGGCATTGGCCAGATCAATAGCTGCAATACCAAGTACCAGGAGAAGTATTAATTTGCTCAAGCAATGAGACCACATCTGGAACTGCAGCTGCAATTGGAGTCACTACCTGGTTAAGCTTACAATAATCCACTGTCATTCTCCAGGATCCATCTGTCTTCTTTATAGGCCAAATAGGTGAGTTAAATGGAGATGTGGTAGGAATCACCACCCCTGCATCTTTCAAGTCTTTGATGGTGGCACTGATCTCTGCAATCCCTCCAGGAGTGCGGTGTTGCTTTTGGTTTACTATTTTCCTAGGCAATGGCAATTCTAAGGGTTTCCATTTGGCCTTTCCCACTATGATTGCCCTTATTCTACATTTCAGGGTTCTAATGTGGGGGTTGTGCCAGTCACTAAGTATGTCTATTCTAATGATGCATTCTGGAACTGGGGAAATAACCACAGGATGGGTTCAGGGGCCTTCCGGACCCACAGGGAGGTGTACCTGAGCTAAAACTCCATTAATAACTTGGCCTCCATAAGCCCCCACTCTGACTGGCGGGCCTTCGAAACACTTTGGATCCCCTGGAATTAGTGTCAGTTTAGAGCCAGTGTCTAGTAATCCCCGAAAAGTTTGATTATTTCCTTTTCCCCAATGAACAGTCACTCTTGTGAAAGGCCTGAGGTACCTTTGAGGAAGGCTAGAAGAAAGACTAACAGTATAAACCTTCGCTGATGTGGCAGGGTCCTTCTTCCAAGGGACCCGGCCTTCCCCCCTTCAAGTGGTTGTGGGTCTGTAAATTGGCTCAGGTCTGGGAATTGGTTGAGTGATCGTGACTGCCTATTCCTCTGTTCACCTGATAGAGCATTCTTCTGCATGTATAAGTCATGTAAAAATTTAGTAGGTTTCCCATCTATTTCACTCCTAGGGACACCATGACTAAGTAGCCAATGCCATAATTCCACATGAGACAGGCTGCTTTGATTACCATGAAAGTCTTGTTGTCTATTATAACCATGTCCACCCTGTCTCTGTTGATTCACTGCTGACACTTGCCCTTTGTTACCACGGAGTCCAATCAGTCCCATCGTGGGCAAATGTTGTAGTTCACTTAAGGCAGTTCCTACAGTTAATCCTGGTGCACACAACAAAGCAATTATAGGATTCTTCAAAGATGCTGGGGCCCAGCATCTTACAAACTTATTCCTTATGGTCGTTGTGAACAATATGTCCTCAGGACACCCCCTTATGGGGTCTATGGGAATATCCTGATAGATCCATTCCACCATACCAATTTCTCTCAGCTTTTGGATGCCTTCTTCTACAGTGTACCAGGGAAGGTCAGGCACTTCAAGTTGGTCTAATCTAGGCCATCTGGCAGCCCATGCCTCAGTGAACCAGCCAAATACGGAGTTGGTTCCTCTCTTAGCCTCTCTTGCTGAGACACTGAAAGAAGAGTCTGTGCTTAGGGGTCCGATATCCAGAAACTCAGACTGATCTAACATTGCATTTCTTGCACCAGTATCCCACACCCTTAGTAACCATTCCCAGGGATATTTTTTTGCTTGTATGTATTTGAAAGCTTGAGCAGTTCCTTGTGAATATAGTGTACTTCTTCCTGAGTGATCACCTCGGCCTCACCCTTAGGACCTTTCCTTGCCTTAATTTTAGTTATAGGTCTAGCAGAAACTATCAATGGTGAGGGTGTTTCCTGGGTATTCTCAGCACAACTTGTAAGTCATTTCCCTTGGGCAATGGTACAGATGCAGCCCCACCTGGCATTTCACTTTGAGTAGGTTGTTTGATCTGCTCAGGCATAGGTTTTTTTTGTTGATAATAGACTACTATCTTCAGCTGGGTGGGGCAAATCTATAGATTGGGCTGGTTCACTTGTTTCTAATGGTGGCATAATATCCTCCTCTTCTGGATCATCAGCCCATATATTCCCATCCCATGTTTCAGGGTCCCAATTTTTTCCTATCAAAGCCCTCACTTTGGCTTCCAACACTGCTCTAGATCTGCCATTCAGCTGACGTTGTAATTCAGCCACTTGCATAATGAGACTTTGGACCTGGTTCTCAGCAATATCGGCTTTTTTACTACAGGCAAGAAGGCTTTCCTTTGTAGCACATGCCGATGTCTTCAAGTCCGTGAATCGGCACTTAAAGCATGCTTCTGAGTCTCTGAGGCAATCCCTCTCCTTAAACACATAGTCCATTGTAAGGAGGACCAGCCAACCAGCTTCCTTATACTTGGCATCTTGACAAAACTGCTGGAATATATTAGACATATGTTCTCCCAGAGCCTCTCCTGGAATCAGCACCCCATCCATCAGTGCTACTATTACAGTTATTAGCTTTGCTATTTCACACCATGGACTAATAGGATTGGCAAAATTATCCATGTCTTTAGGTGTAGAATTAGCATCACTAGTGCTCTTAAGACTAATCAGATTGGAGAAGCAATCAAGGAGACCCATGTTTATGATTTTATTTCTCTAGAAACCCTCCTGGTACTACTTGTGTCAGGCAGGGTTCTCATAGAGAAATAAAATTCAGGACACTAGTAATGCTTTTTTTATATATTTATATATTGAGAAAGATATATAAGATAAAAAGAGAAAAAGTTAACTATAAAGCAATACAGATTGCTTGGAGCAACTCACTTGCGTGAGACAGCTAGAAGACTGGCAGTCCTTCAAGTCTTGGGGGCCGCTGAGCAGTCCTCTGTAGAGCAATCTAGGCTATCTGGTTACAGGCAGCAAACAGCAGAGCAACAGTCACCAACAGTCACCAACTGTCACCAACAGTCAGCCAGATGACAGAGTCCAACAGTCCCCAGCTCAAGAGATGTATATCACAGAAGCATGGCGAAGTAGGGCTTGAAGGTTCCTCAACTCACAGTAACACAGTCCATGATTAGGTGTCCCACGGGTAGTGTTGCTTGGAGGTCGAGGCATAGGATGAACAAGGCAGCTCTCTGGTCCGAAGATCCGGAAACAAGAGAGAGAGCGGGACTTGTCAACCCCCTCCTATATCTGCCCTTCAATTCATCCCACGTGTTCATTGACTGTGCCGTCACAACAGACCCACCAATCTTCTGTGGCTATGTTGGCATAACAAACCTACCAATCACATCTTTAGCATGCTCAGGCGAGATGCTTTATAAGATATTGCTGAGATCATTCAGGAAGCACCATCACCACCCATTAATTCCTCTAGACCTGTAACTAAAATTAAGCCTCAGAAAGTTCCTAAGGTGAGGTTAAGATGATGACTCAGAAAGAAGTGTGCTTTACTCATGAAGATCTGCTTGAGTTCTCTAAGTGGAGACTATACCTGGGAATGGTTAGTAAGGTTGTGGAATGCTGGAGGAAGGAATGTAGCACTAGACCAGTCTGAGTTTCTATATACAGAGATTCTTCCTTCAACATCTTAGCAAGAGAGGTTAAGAGAGTATCTAATTGTTATGTGGCTGGTTCATTGAAGCATGGGATATCTAGTAGATTAGACCATCTTGAGGTACCTGACCTACCATGGAACACTATAGAAGAAGGCATGCCAAAGCTTAGGGAAATTGGTAGATTTGAATGCGTCTATAAGAATAGACCCAAAAAGTGAGTGTCCTGAGGATATGACTTTTTCTCCATAACCATAGCGAATATGTTTGTGAAGTGGGCCCCAACATCTCTGAAAACTCCTGTGGTTGCAAATTATGTGCAGCACGATTAGCAGTGAAAAATGCCCGAAGTGAATTCTGACATTTGCCTAAAATGGGGCCTATTGGGCCCTGTGGTGGTAGAGAGCAGAGGTCAGCATTGAATCAACAGAGACAGGGTGGACATGGTTATTGTACTGAACAGCAAGATTCCATAGTAATCTAAGCAACCTGTCTCATGTGGACTTATAGCATGTGCTACTTAATAGCAGAGTTGCTAGGAGTGAAATACATGGGAAACCTACTAAATGTTTATGTGACCTATACCGGCAGAAGAATGCTAGATTAGGTGAGCAGCAGAATACAGAGCTCGACCACTCAATCAATTCCCGGATCTGAGCCAGTTTACAGACCCAGAAACCCTTGAATGAGAGGTGGGGGCTGGGTCCCTTTGAAGAAGAATCTTGCTATATAGTAGAAGGTTTATACTATTAGTCTTTCTTCTAGCCTTCCCCAAAGGGACCTGCAGCCTTTCACAGCAGTGACTGTTCATTGGGGAAAGGAAATAATCAAACTTTTCAGGGATTACTGCATACTGACTCTCTACAGATATGAATTCCAGAAGACCCGTAGTGTTTTTGACTGAAGTCCCTCCAGTCAGAGTGGGACAGTATGGAGATCAAGTTATCCATGAAGTTTTAGCTCAGGTACACCTCACAGTAGGTTCAGTTAGCCCCAGAATCCATCCTGTCATTATTTCTCCAGTTCCAGAATGCATCATTGCAATAGACAGACTTAGTAACTGGCAGAACCCCCATATTGGATCCATGAAATGTGGAATAAAGGCTACAATGATGGGAAAGGCCAGTGGACACCATTAGAACTGCTTATGTCTAGGAAAAGAGTAAACCAAAATCAATATCACATTCCTGGAAGAATTGCAGAGATTAGTGCCACCATTAAAGACTTGAAGGTTGCAGGGGTGGTGATTCCGACCACATCCCCATTTAACTCACCTACTTGTAAAGAAAACAGATGGATCCTGGAGAATGACAATGGATTATCATAACTATAACTAGGTGATGACTTCAATTGCAGCTGTTGTTCCTCATGTGATTTCATTGTTTAAGTAAATTCATACTTCTCCTGGTACTTGGCCTGCAACTACTGACCTGGCCAATGCCTTCTTCTCAATAGCAGTCTCAAAGTACTACCAGAAGCAGTTTTCCTTCATCTGGCAGGGGCAAAAATACACTTTCACAAGTCTCCCCCACAGGTACATCAACTCTTCTGCCCTGTGCCATAATTTAGTCTAAAGAAATTTTGATTGGGTATCTATTCCACTAAATGCCACCCTAGTCCATTATATTGATGACATTATGGTGATTGGAACCTCTAATGTGGATGTATCAAAGACTCCAAATTTATTGATATAACACCTATGTGCAAGAAGTTAAGAAATTAATCCATTGAAAATTCAGGCACCCTCCACCACAGTAACATTTCTAGGGGTCCAGTCATGGTGATACATTCCCACTAAAATGAAGAATAAACTGTTGGATCTGGTTCCCCCAACAACTAAACAGGAGGCACAAAGTCTAGTAGGACTCCTCAGATTTTGGAGGTAGCATATCGCTCTTTTAGGTCTTCCACTTAGACCTATTTATCTGTCACACCAAAGGCCATGAATTTTGAGTGGGGCCAAAAACAAAAAAAGATTTCCCAACAGGTTTGGGCTGCTATACAAGCTGCTTTGGCCCTGAGTGTTAGAGGTGTCAGTTGTAGATAGAGATGTAGTGTAGAGTCTTTGGCAGGCCCCTACTGGTGTATCACAGAGCAGACCATTGGAATTTTTGAGTGAATTCCTGCCACCCTCTGCAAACAAAAACTCCCCTTTTGAAAAACAGCTGTTGACCTGTTACTGGGCTTTAGTGGGGATTGCACACCTCACCATGGGCCAGCAAGTCACCATGAGGCCTAAGCTGGCCATCATGAACTGGGTATTTTCTGACCCACAGAGTCATAAAGTTTGTTGTGCACAACAACTCTTCATTGTTTAATGGAAGTGGTATATATGAGATCAGGCTAGAGTAGTACCTTAAGGTGCAAGTCAGCTGCATGAAGAAGTGGCCCAAATGCCCACAGTCTTCACTCCTGTCACATATCATTTCCCTCAGTCTGCACCTATAGACTCCTGAGGAGTTCCTTATTATAATTTAACTGAAGAACAGAAAAGTCATGCTTAGTTTATTGATGCTTAGTTTACTTAGTTTACTGAATATCTACATGATATTCAGGTGTCACTCATAAGTGGACAGCAGCAGCACCACAGCCCTTTTGGGATCTCCCTAAAGGACAGTGGTGAAGGGAAACCCTTTCAATGGGTAGAACTTCAAGCAGTGCACCTGGTGCTTTAATTTTCATGCAAGGAAAAATAGCCAGTTGTGAGATTGTATACTGATTCATGTGCTGTGGCTTATGACTTGGCTGAGTGGTCAGGAAATTGGAAGGGGCATGGAAAATTGGTGACAAGGAAGTGTGGGGAAGAGATATGTGGATGGACCTCTCTAAATGGGTCAAGAAAGTAAAGATGATCATGTCTCGTGTGAACACTCACCATGGATTACAATCACGTTGATGGAATGACATGCACTGTGGGGACAAGTCCTGCTCTTTTTCTGCTGCTCTTGTCGTTGTCCAGTGGACACATGAACAAAGTGGACATGGTGGCAGGGATGGGGGTTTTGCATGGGCACAGCAACATGGACTTGCACTCACCAAGACAAACTTGACCACTGCCACTGCTCTGAGTGCTCCATTTTCCAGTGGCAGAAACCAACATTAAGTTCAAGATGTTAGACCATTCCTCAGAAAGATCAACCAGGAAATTACCGGTAGGTTGATTACATGGAATGGCTTTGTTATGGAGGGGTCAGTGTTTTTTTCTTACTGGAATAGACACCCATTCTGTATATGGATTTGCCTTCCCTGCACTTAACGCTTCTGCCAAAACCTACCATGGACTTACAGAATGCCGTATTCTCTGGCAGGACATTCCACATGTCATTGCTTCCGGTCAAGGAACTCACTTCACAGCAAATGAAATGCAGCAATGGGCCCATGCCCATGGAATCCACTGGTCATATCATGCTCCTCATCAAAATGTAGCAGCTGGATTGATAGAATGATGAAATGGGTTCCTAAAGGCACAATTACAGTGCCAGTTGATAGCAACCACTTGCAGGGCTGGGGAAATATTCTCCAGGAGGCTGTAGATGCTTGAAACCAGCAGTCAATATATGGTGCTATATAGGTCAGGAAGGGTGTCATTGCATTGAATGGTGTGATTGATCCTGATTATCAGGGAGAAATTGGACTGGTGCTGTATAATGGAGGTAAAGAAGATTATGTTTGGAATCCAAGAAATCTCCTAGCCCATCTCTTAATACTACCATGTCCTGCAGAGAAAGTAAATGGTAAATTACAGTAACTCAATCCTGTCAGGATGTCTAATGACCCAGATCACTTAGGAATGAAGGTCTGGGTCATGCCACCAGGGAAACCATCATGGTCAGCTAAGGTGCTGTACGAGGACAAAAATAATACAGAATGGGTAGTAGAAAAAGATAGTTCTACTTATCAGTTATGACAACATGAAAATTTTAAAAAGCGAAGTTTGTGATTGTTGGTTTATTTTTTATGTGTGCTTATTGAATATCTTTCAATAAGGAATTGTGTACAGATGCGTACTTGAAAAGAGGTGGACTGTGATAGGTAGGATTATTGTGCCAATCTGGGCAGTTGGAACATGTGAGATTAATAAGGTTGCAATTTGGAGGGCAAAGGGATAAATGGCCCAGTATGTCCCACC
>PVJH01015777.1:0-52331 GCA_004026705.1 Nesogale talazaci
TGCTGAGTTTTTTTGTAAGTAGTTATGTCTTTCTCCTGAGGTACCTTTCAGTCAATTTAACCCTTACAAAACTTAAGTGTATTAATTTGTTGCACTACTGAGGAACTCAAAGTGTATATGTTAGAAAGACAAATAGATTGAAAGAGAATCTCCCTGAGGAGGTAAGAAGTTTGCAGTTTTACTTTGTATTAGATCTAAAATTTTTAAATGCACACTTTCTGCCCAGTGCCTCTAGTGCTGCCTCCCATAGAGCTATGGGTCACTGAGGAAACTCTGTCTCATGGAGGGCGGGCAATCTGCCCCATGCACAGATGCACAGGGGCGTGGAATGTGAAGGGAGTGTAGCAGGGTAGCCAGGGGAGCAAAGTGACCAAGTCCCCAAGGACTCCTGACTTGGGAGACAGGCCTTGGCACCTCACTGGACTTGATCAGAAAAGATACATACAGGTCAGAAGACAGACCTAGAACTACCTATTGTTTTCTTTCCCTTTTTTTCTTTTTTCTTTTTCTCTTGCCCTATGTCTATCTATAAAGATAGGCAGAAACCGATCCTGAGGAGGAAACAACATGACTGGCAGTTCTGGGACATCGGAGAGGACGGGACCAGAAGGGAGAATGGGGAGCCTACAAACTTAAGGAAAACAACGAGATCTAAACTTGGTGACAAGGAGGGTATAAAATGCCTGGTGGGGCTCAATATAGTGCAATGCATTTGAGAGTAATTACAAAGAGCCGAAAGGAGAGTGAGCATGGTAGTGGGACAGAGGAGGAAGGTGAATTGAAATAGAGGAAGAAATAGGAGGCAAAAGCTATTTATAGAGGTATAGCCATAGGCATGTATACATATGTAAATATATTAACTTTTAATGAAAGGAATAGAGGCCAACGTTAAGTATTAAGATAAATGATGGACTTTGGGCCTCTACTCAAGGCATCCCTTAACACTTTGTTCTGATGACATGGCACTGTGTGATACTCACCTTCCCAACATGATCAGATAATACTCAACTGTCAAAAGATATAGTGTCTGAGGTTTTAAAGGCTTGAAATTTAAAAGGCAACCATCTAGCAGGGAAGCAACCAAGCCCACAGGAGTGAAACACACGATCCTGTGTGATCATAAGGTATTGATGGGATCAGTTATCAGGTATCACAAGATCCAAAACAAACAACTATTTTGATGTAAGCGAAGAAGACTGGAGTGGAGACCCAAATCCAATCTGTAGACAATTGGATATCCCTTCACAGAAGGATTACAAGGAAGGGATGAGCCAACCAAGGTGCAATACAGCACCAATGAAACGCACAGCATTCCTCTAGTTCTACTTTCTGAATGTTTCCTCCCCACCCCACACCCCCCATTACCCTGACCCAGTTCAACCTTACAAATCTGGTTAGATCACAGAACATACATTGGTACAGATAAGAGCTCTCAACATATGAAATTCAGGACAGATAAACCCCTCAGGAACAGTAGTGGACGTATTGATATCATGAGGGTAAGGGGATGCCTGGAGAGGGGAAAGGGGGAGGAAGGAGGAATCCATCACAAGGTTTGATATATTTTCACCAGCCCCACCAAAGGGAATGAATAACAGACAAGTGTTTTAAGCGAAACAACATAGAGCAAAAGACACAGAATAATAATAACAATTAATAATTAATAAAACAACAGAAAGTGTAAGCCATGGAATAATAGCAATATATAAAAGATCAAGGATTCATGGGGCGTGGGGAGGAACTTATACCAAGTAGAAATGTTTCAGAAAGGATGTCTGTAACATATGTACAATATGCTTCATACAATCGATGTATGGAATGTCATAAGAGCTATAAATCCTCCCCCCCCCCCCCGGTTGAATGATTTAAAAGAAAATTTAAGTGAAAGTCCCTTCCTTGAATATCCCCTTTAGAGCACATGTATTTATAAAATTTACATAGACTATAGTACTGCCCTTACAATTCCTGAATAATTAGAGCAAGTAAGACATAATGCTTTCATCCATCAGCAAATTTTTTGTAAATCAGTTTTCAAACATCAGTTCACACACTCACTTGTATAGAATGTCTGGTTCACTCTTTGTTTGTGATACTAGCCTCTGCATCCCTGTCTCCATCGCACCCCCAGCACCAAGATCAACTATCCTTTGGTCATTTAGAGAGGCTTGTTTGTTTGCCACAAGGATCACGAAAGCGAGAGCAGCACTTTCTTGCATTCCGACAGCTTTCAAAACTGCTCGGGGGATCACGGAGGCCAGATTTCACATCAGTCCTCCACTTCACCGCCAGCAAGTTCACGGCTCAACCTCAGGTACACCTGGAGAAGTGCCCAGAGGCCCCTCCGCCAGGATCCGTATGTGAGGACACATCCTTCTTGGAGTGAGTTGCTGTTCAGGTCAAGGATGCTGTAACACACCTGGAGGGGAAATGCTGCCCTCCACTTGTCAGCATTATTACCACCTGAGTTGCTGCAAGCAGTTACAGACAGACAGACAATTACCTCGGCATGCAGGTCTCTCAAATCTTTGCCTCTGAGAAAAGAGTAGCTTCAACGGGATTTTCCCTCCTCAAGGGGACTCAGTGAGGCTATTTTACTTTTCTTTGGAGACTAGGCACTGGAATTAAGTGATTCAGGGGCAGGACCTCAATCACACCACAGTAATAAAGTGTTTATGTAGTGGCAACCTTACCAAAGACAGAGCCCAACTCTGCAAAGAGGGCCAATGCAACTTCCTGACACAGCTGTCCTGTTCGGCTCACCTTTCAGGTGGAGAAGGCCTCACCAGTCCCAGCACAGACTGTCACTGTTCCTCTGGGAATTGGCAAACGATTCCTTGGTAATTCAAGATCATTTTAGCTGTCTCTGATTGACCGAGTCTACGACTGGAAAAATGAGAGTTCTTTTTGATGATTCCTCCTACTCCTCCGAAGAGCAACGATTCTGCATGGAAATTATTATGACACGATCAACTTCCTCGTCTGACAAGGGCAGCCCTATGAGATTCTTTTTAGCTCGAGACTACTTGTCTTGTCGTTGCTATTTTCAGGTGGCCTGAAGTTTGTTCCTCCTCATAACCACCCTTTGTGCAACAGAGGGAAACCCTGGCTCAACCTGCCTTGTCCTCAAAAGTGTTACTATCCTGGATCCCATTGTTGCAACCACCGGGTCAGTCCAGCTCCATGAGGGCCTTCCAATGTTTTCCTGCCCCTCTGTTTACCAAGGACAATGTCATTTTCCAGGGACCTTACAACAGGTTCAAAGTATGTGGGATGAAGTCTTGCCCCTCTTGTCTTTAAGAAGCACTCTGGCTATACTTCAACCAAGATCAATGTATGTGTTCTTCTAGATGTCCATGCTACTTCAAATAATTTTTGCCGGCACTATAATTTTTTTTTTTTTTTTTTTGGATAATGGAAAGATCTTTATTGAAAAAATTCTTTGTGAAAACAGCTTTGAGAGGCACTATAATTTAAAGACATCAATTCCCCACTCCCAACCTCACCCCTGGCATAAGGGAGTTTATTAGGAAAGCTAATAGGACACCACAGATCAGGATCAGTAAACAATAGGGAGTCATTGGTGTCCTCAGCCACAACCTAGTCTTTCTCTGGTTCTCAGCCTCTCCATGATCCCTTGGTCTTGGCTTCCATGGGCTAGGAAGAAGCCTGTCTGTGGCTCTGTTGGCCAGTTCCATCGTCAAGGCTAGATGAGGACAAGGTACCTCCTAGTCTCACTGTTGCTCCTCTCAGTCTCTGGGCCCCAGTCTCGGATGTATCTGGTCTCAGTGGCCTCTGCAACTTCACACAAGAGATTGTGAATGGATTCTTCCAAAGTCACCTGGGGTTCTCTTTTCCACTTGAGAGATAGCTGGGGGGTTGGTAATGAAAATTCACCAATCTTTTCATTCTGTTACACATGCTCTGTTTGTAGAGTCACACTGAATCATTCGGTAGGATTTGTTGATGATTGGATTGAAGAGCCACAGTAGAAAATATTCCTCCACCACAATTGTCCTACAATGGTAAATAGAGTCATTCCAAAGCAACTGTGGTAGTTGCATAATCTGATACTCAAGAGTGGAGGGGTGGAGTGTAGCCTGTCAATATTGTTTCAGCTTGATGACCTCATTTGGAGGCACTAAGGAGACAAAAAGCTCAGTGGAGTTGGGACACATGCTCACTCCCTGCAAGATATTACAGATGACAAGCCTGAGTTACGCTGATACAGCCAGAGCTTTGGAACTGGGGGAGCCACGTGGAGACCCCCGGCAGTGCTACGGTGCTGACACCACCACTGAGTCCACAAGACCTTCCACCCACTGTCCTGTGATCTTTCTGCGTTTGACATCACTGGATGTGTTTCAGGAGTCTGAAGAGAACTTTATAGATTGATATCAGATATATGGACTAATATTGGATTTATGGTCTCAATCTGCACTGGGCTGGGATGTTTCCTCAATATACAACTGCTCTTATATATAAAATCTTTTCTTATACACCTATGAGTGTCTGGATTTTTTTCTCTAGTCACTCCAGACTAATATAGCAACCAAGTTGTGTTTTACTTAAATCACATGATACACAATTTAACTTGACTAAATAAAATTAAAAATTAATCAATTGCATTTGCCACATCTCAAGTGCTTGGAACTATTATATTGATTAGCCTAATCCTATATCACCCTATTACATTCTTTAAAACTGGTTATTTTGGTGTATGGCAAAATTTGTGAAAATATCAAAAAATATCCATTTTATTTGCTGCACATATATGTTCAGTTCAATTACCATTTCTAAATGCATCGATTCTTTTGCAGCCTTTGATATTCATTGTCCAGATTTTACATATATAGCAAGCAGTGGAAATTACCGAGGTTTGTGTCAGGAACACCTTTGTCCTCAAAATTTTTACCCAAGGAAATGTGTTATTTGGTATCTTGACTCCCCTTCTATAAGTATTAGTATTGATTGTCACTTGAAGTAAAATAGAATCTTGGATAACAAATATGTAAATACATTCTTCATTTATCATGATGTTGCCTACTGGTCTAGTTATGAAGTTTTTTGTTTTCTTTAAAGTAAAAGATAAAGAATCTATAGAGCAGCTCAGAAACAACAGAATATTACTTACAAAGTGCAACCATTAACACTAAACCCTAATTTCTCAGAAAAAGCCATGCTGGCAAGAAGACAAAGGAATGACCAATATTAAAAATTTGAAATAATAAAAAAATACTATCCAAGAATTAGACATCAAGGAAAATGGTTCCTCAAATGCAATTGTGAAGTTAGGACTTTTCCATATAAACAGAAAATAAGTGAATTTGTAAATATTAGATTGCCCTTGTAAGAAATACTAAAAGGTGTCCATAATAGAGAGAACTAAAACATCAGAAGACAAACTGGAGATTAGGACACATGGCAACACCACCCAGAAACCAAGAAAGAAAATTAATTCTCAAAAAGGAAATTAGCCTAAAAGGCTGAAAATAGAGAACCAGGGCATCAATCTAAAGTGAAAATTACAAGGCAAAAGCTGGGAATGAATAGGATAATTACACAAATTCCAAAGTGAGAGGAAGTCAGGATGCTATCAAGATAGAACAAACAGAGTCTATTTTAGGCTTGACACCCTGGTCTTGACACATTGTTCAGCTAACCAACCACAAGGTAGGTGGTTCAGACTTACCAGCTGCTGCACTGCAGAATGATAAGACTTTCTGCTCTGGCAAATATTTACAATCTCAGACACCTCAGGGAGCAGGTTTACTCTGCCTGAAACAGTTGCCATGAGTCAAAACTAACTCATTGGCAGAGGGTAGATTTTAAAATGAGGAAAATAAAATGGGAAAATAAATTCACTATAATAAACTAACCATAAGAAGAGGAAAAAAATCATAAGGACTTTAGTAAACCAAAAATCAACAACCAAGAAAATCTGATTAAAACCTCAATTTAACACAGAACTATTTAGGTAACAAAGAAATCATCAATCAATACTACAGTAAAAATTACAAAAGAATATTAGTAATGAGTTCATACCTATAATTAATTACAGTGAATATAAATGAATTAAAAACAACAGAAGAGAAAAGGAAAATTGCAGAATTGGTAAAACAGGAATGATGAATACATCACTAGCAATAGACTCATCTTAAACACAAAGATAACAATAAAATTAATATCAAAAATGGAAAGAAATGCATCAAGCTAAGAGCAGCCAAAACAAAGCAAGAATGGCGATATTGACTTTTTTATAAAATAGCCTTCGAGGCAAAATTTAGTATAAGGTACAAGGAAGACCATTACATAATGATTAAAGTGTCACTCCAATAAGAGGTCATAACCATAATAAATATTTGGGTAGCCAATGAAAGTGTCCAAAAGTACATAAAACAAACATTAACAGAGAAATGGACAAATTCACAATAATAGTAGTAGACTCTAATATACACTTTCAATGAAGGACAGAAAAACTTGAAAGAAATTCAACAAAGATGCAGAAAATCACAAAAACAGAATGCAGTTAACCATACACACTTCACAGATATACACAAAACCACTAAGCAGAAATGTGACACCTATTCTTTTCCAGGGGACATGGATCATTCTCCAGACTTTAAACGAAAGGCTGAAAAGTCCATTATACTAATATGTATATATTCTAAAGAAAGGAGGTGTGGCATGATGAGATTTTTCACAATAGCAAATAGATGTCAAAAATCCAAGTCTCTGACAATGAATGAATATATAAACTATGGTACAAATCAATGATGGAATACCATGCAACTGTTTATTGTAATTCAAGAATGTTTATTCTTAAATAACAGTACTATTCATTTTTATTGAAAAATAACAATGTTTCCAAGAAACATCTTACAACATATACGAGTCCATCTCAAAAGGACAAATATTGTTTATGTGCCCATTATAAAAAGTCAAGGAAATGCTTATACACAGAAATACAGTAGATGAAACAGAAGGGGAAATAAAAATCACAACCAAATAGTAAAAACCACTACCATTTAGTCAATCCAAACTCTTAATGATCCAATATAGTATTTTCAAGGCTGCAACATTTACAGAATCCAGTAGCCTTACTTTTCCTACAAAACAGCTGAGGACTTCAACTGCCAACAGTGCAACCAATGAAAGTGAAAATGGATAAAAGGAAAGGCTTATAAATTGATATTATGTGGAAGCTAGCTCACTTCCACAACTGGATTTGTATCCTGTATCTGGCCTGTCAACTTATTATATCACCTGCCAATACCAGGAGCCATCATTAGATTGCTGAATTTGGAATAATTTGGCTAGTCTCAGAGTCATTTAACTCTGTGATCTTCCTACTTTATCTTCCTGCTTTCTGTTCATCAGCCTCTGTAACATGAATCAGGAGAACTTTCAGCTTACATCTGACCCATGGACTTCAACCCAGCTGGACTCATGCACTTCTACAGCTGTGCCATTTTTCTTGACATAAATCTCTTTCTATATACACACACAAATAACAGTTACTGGTTTTGCTTTCCTAGAGAACAGTGTAACAGGGAAACCTAGGGAAGAAGTGTGAAGGGTGCCATTACATTGAAGGGTAAAAGTTAATGTCACTAAATAAAATGTGTATAAACTATTTTATGTGAAACAAATGTACTATGCAAATTTTCACCAAAATCCCAATAATACTTTACAAAAACAAGAGGATGCCCAATTCAATGTGGGATCTCTGGTGAGGAAAACTAAGAATCTCTAAGAAAAGCAAAAAGATTGCAGTGCAGTTCTTATGCAATCTTTATTAAGGACATGTTTAAAATCATTTGTTTTGGGATTTGGCCACTACTAGCAAGGCCAGGAAAATATCTTCAACTTCTACCAGAGCAATATAATCAAGAGGGATCTCTTGCACTTCCTGGAATACAGGAAAACAACTTAAAAATAAGTACACCAAAATTCCTTAAAGTTGGAGATCAGCAATGCCTCCTCACTGTTACTAACTACCCTTCTCCAATGACCAGCAATCTGAGCAGCTTCTGTGCACTTTCCCTCCCCTGTACTAATTAATCCTTCCCTGCTCACACTACAATTCACTTAGACAAACCTCGTATCTCTCTAGCCTTTGGGGTCCCTACATGGATAGCAGACTACATGGGTAGTTTGGGGCAGACATCCTCACTACAGGTGCTGGCGACTACTCCAAGCAACAACCCCTTCCTCTATACCCCCTTCTTTCTTTCTTCCTCCTCCAGCACCATCCGGCTCCTGCCATGTACCATTCCCGTCCTTTATGGCAATAATAGTGGGAGACTTTCATACATTACTATCAAAGAAAATCAGACAACCAGGAAAGAGACTCAATAAAGAAACAGAAAAACTAAACAACAAATTGAACCAGCTCAACTTCCTAGACTTATGCAGCACCCACCACCATCAGTGCAATATATATCTTCAATATACTATATGCAATATACCTTTTTCTTCAGCACACATGGAACATTCTCCAGAATGACCGCATGTTAGGCCATTAAAAAAAACCCAAACCAAACCAATTGTCAAGAAGTCATTTATGGTTCATATCAAAAACGTGGTACAGGGTAGAACTGCCCCTGTGATTTTATAACACTGTAATGCTTTACAGGAGTTGGAAGTCTTATCTTTCTCTCATGGAGTAGCTGGTGCTTTCAAATTGTCAACTTTGTGGTGGTTAGCAACCCAACATATAGCTACTATGCCAACAGGGCTACAGGGCCCCAAAGCAAACCTTAATAAACTTTGAGAGAGAGAGATTCTATAATCTGTTTTATCATAACCCAAAATGTTATGTTATAAAACTAGAAATCTGTAATAGAAAATATGAGGGCAGAAAATTAATTGCATGAAAAATGAAGCACATACTACTGTAAAAATGTCTGGATTATAGATCAAGTAAGGAATGAAATTAAATTCCTTGGAAAAAAATAAATAAAAACATAGCATATGAAAACTTTGGGGACACAAGAAAAGTGGTTATCAGAAGGCAATTTAAAGAACTAAATGGGGGAAAAAAGAGCAATCCAAAATCAACACTTGAAGCTGACACCTCCAACAATTAGTACAAGAACTACAAGATAAAACTTCCAACAATAAGAACTAAATCAACATTACAGCATAAATAAATGAACTGCCAGACAGAAAATCAATGGGAAAGAATCAACAAGAAATTGCTTCTTTGAAAGGATTAAGAAAATTAACAAACCACTGGAAAACTTACAAAGAAAAATAAAGAAAAGATGCAAATACCTGGAATTAGAGATATAAAGGGGAACAACACAACATATCAAAATGAAATTTAAAGAATAAGAATTATATAATCCTATTAACACATGTATGAAAGTCATTTGGCAATATCCAATCCTCTTTTTTGATAAAAACACACAACAGACTAGAATAGGAGGAAAGTTCCTCAACATAATAAAGATATGTATAAAAATCTAACATCCAATATCATCCTGAATGGGGGGAAAGTGAAAACATTTACTCTGAGAATGGGAATTAGAGAAAGATGCCTCCTTTCACCATATTTATCCATATTATTGTGGAAGTTGTACCCAGAAACATTAGATAACAAAAATAAATAAAGAGAATATAGTAGATCAAAGAAAACATGAAAATCTTTTTTATAGATGTTATGACTTTATATGAAGAAAATTCCAATGACTCCACAAAAAGATGGTTGCAAACAATTGAGGGATTTTCTAATGTAGCATACTACAAAATTAATAAGTGGAAATCAATTACATTCCTGTATACCAGGTAAGACAGCTCAGAAAACTGCATTAAGAAAACAGTACCATATAAAAGAGAAATACTCAGGAATAAACCTAACCAAAGTAATAAAATAACTGTACAAAGAAAATTAAACAGCGCTATTATAAGAAAGCAAAAATTAACTGTACAAATGAAAGAATACCACATATTTTTGGTGGCAAAAAATACAACAACAACAACAATAAAAAAAAAAACCTGACCTCATTGCATCAAGCCAATGCTGACTCATAGCAGTCCATTATGATGTGGTAGAAGTTATCTGTGGGTTTCAGAGATTATAACTTTGTACGGTAGTAGATTCTCCATCTTTCTCCCAGTTCATGGATAGGAAATGATGTGCCTACAAAATATGAAGGAACAATACATGGCCCCTTTATTTGTACATCTTAAAAAACACTCCAATAGAGAAGGCCTCGTCTTAGTTGGTATCAGTTTCTCATGCTGAAGAGAGAGGGAGACCAAACAGTTTCTGCCATACACCACTGTCCACAGTCCCCCAGGTCAAAGAGTGGAAATTCATATCCAGAGGTAGGGGATGGGGTGGAAATATATGTCTCAGAGAAAGTGATTTCACTTATGTTGGAAGGTAAACCGGGAAAAGCAATCTGCCATTGGGGAAAATGCCTAAAATCACTTATATGGATCCCTAAGGGAAGAACACATCAAAGTTAAGTTCCAATTCAAGCACCTTTGACCTAGTTTCTATCAGAACTTGGTGCCCCAGATCTCACGCTATAGACAGCTGGAACATTAGACTCTTTCTTTTCAAAGTGCAAAACATCCTAAATAGGCTGAGCCTCGGTGGCATAGTGGTTGAGTGCAGGACTGCAGTGCACGGACTTGGCAGTTCAAATCCAGCAGCAGCTCTCAGGAGCAAGGCTGGGTAGCTCCCGCGACCACCAGAGGGCAGGGATGCCAAAAAAAAAAAACCCAACATCCTAAATAGGCCACACCATTCTGCCTGGAAACTCCACTAAGTAAACTTGACTTTACCTTAACCCCACCTGTAGCAGATTGACATTTTTCCTTGGACTTAAAGCTGAAATTCCCTAATATGAGAAGAAGCAGATGACAATTATCCCAAGTTTATGGTTTCGGGAATCATTAGACTTCAGTTAAATATCTTGTTTTCATGGTGCAATCTAAGATTACCATATAGTTATTCTTTTTATACTCTGTATTTATGACATATACAGCAGGCATAATTCTGCCTTCATGAATGAGCATCACTGACATCATTTTGTCCTCACATTCATTGTCTGGGTAAAGAGTGTCCAACCACTAAAGTTTTTAGTCTATATAATCAATGATCCATATATTTTCATCTAAAAAGCTGTCCTACAGGATACTCACTCAGCAGTATCTTAAATTAAATAGCATTGGATAAATTAATGATAATATCAATAGAATTATCGCTTAGTCAATGGGGATACTTTATAAGGTTTGCCAATAAAATGATAAGGATGCCTCTAAAGTGGACCAGGGATAGATATAATTCATACATAGATAAATGAATGGGTTTTGAATTTCACTTCATCATAGCTCTAATTGAAGAACACATAGTTCTTATATTTAGACCTTACTTGATATTTTTCCCCAAAGAATCACTGAGGATATGGGTGCTATTGCAAAGTGTGATAACGACATCAGATAGTGAACAATTATCAAAAAGAATAGCATCTGAGATTCTAACAGCTTGTTTTAAAACAAGCAACCATCTAAGTGGGGTATCAACTAAATTTACATGGAAGAACACCAGCCTGTGTAATCCAAGGACTGTCATTAGAAAACCCAAGAACAGAGAAGGGAACTGTTTTAGAGTTTAAATTCTGAACAACCAGTTTGCAGAAGATATGGATGACCATGAAAGTCCACAATCCATTTTCGAGTCCCTACGTGGCTTAAGTTTCTAGGCTCCTTAAACTGTTGACCAGGGCTATCACTAGCCTTCCTATCAAACAGAATACATTAGAAAGTTGATTAATGTAGGTGTGGTAAGAGTAAATTTGTTATCATTTTAAAACTATTGTTCTCTGCTTTTCTCCATTGATTGAGGTTTTCTCTTTTTTAAATTTTGTTATGCTTACTGGGTGGGAGGGGGTGGTGGTGGTATGTTTTCCTTAAAAAACATCCATGATAGATAAATCTATATAGGCAGCAACTGGTTTAATAGTTTCTTGGGGTTATAGAAAGATTAAGGGGAAATGGGGTGGGGGGAGACTGAGCACAAGAATGAAGAAAATTTTCTAAAATTGATTGTGGTAATGATTGCACAAATTCTTTGGATATGTTTAAATCATTGAGTCATATGACATATGAGTTATATGTCAATACAACTGTTAAAATGTTTGTTTTATTACTTGTTTATCTAAAGCCCACATTTAACTGGGCAACTTGTATTTTTGTCTGCAAAATTTGGCAACCTGGGGAAATAAATCAGAAATCTAACAGAAACCACTAATTGGACAGATTTGTCTTATAGTTCTTTCAAATTGATCTTGTGTATAATAAATTAGTCTTTGTAACAGCCACCAAATGATAGGGTAGAAACATGCAAATAGTGTGAAAGGGATTTTAGCATGAGGATGGGTCCATTTTTCCAGCGTGTTGTTTTTAGGTGAAGTCCCCTCTGTTCTGAATCACAGTGACTCTAGGCATGGCAGAACAAAACACGGTCCAATTCTGCACCATTCTTATAATTGGTGATCTGTTTGAGAATTTTGTTGCAAGCACTGTCATGCTATCTCACCAAGGGTCTTTCTTCTGTTGCTGGCCCTCTGCTTTATCGAGCAAAAGATCCTTTTCCAGGGAACCGATCTCTCCTGCTAACAGCTTGTCCAAAGTACATAAGACAAAGTCTTACCATCCTTGACTCTGAAAAGCATTTGAACGGTACTGCTTTGAAGAAATATATGTTTATTCTTTTTGCAGTCCATAGTTCATTCCATACTCTTTCATCAGCCACAGCAAGTCAAATGCATGCACTCTTGGTTGCTGTTCATTATTTATGGCCCAACTCTCATATGTGTTTGTGGTAGGGGACTGGGAATACCATTGTTTGGGGTGAGGGGGCACCTTAATTTTCAAAATACCAACCTTGGTCTTCCACATTTTAAAGACGTCGTGTGAGGCAGACTTGACCAATCCAATGCCTCATTTGATTTTTGACTGCTACTTCCATTAGCATTGATATGGCTCTAAGCAAAATGAAATCCAGTTAGATTACTTCAGTCTTTTCTCCATTTATTATAAAACTCTCTGTTGGTCTACTTGTGATGATTTGGGTTTTGTTTACATTAATTTGCCCTCCATATTGGAGGATCCAATCCTTGACCTTCAGCAACAAATTCTTCAAGTCGTCCTCACTTTCAGCAGGTAAGGTTGCATCATCAGCATTTCACAAGTTGTTATTAACCTTTCCTCTAGTTCTGACACCACATTCTTCTTGATAAAGTTCAGATTCTGGATTATTTTTTCAGCTTTCAGATTAAAGTGCAAGAATATAATCCTGACACACATATTTTCTGATTTTAAATCACATAATATTTCGTAGAACAACTGCTTTTTTTTCTATATTTGGCATGAGAACAATGATGTGCTCTGAAGATCCCATTCCTCTCAATGTTACCCATAGTTTGTTATGATCTGCACAGTTAAATACTTTACATAGTTAGAAAAAAAGAAGCAACTGTCTTTTCTGGTATTTTCTACTTTCTGCCAAAATCCTAAGACATCTCTGCTGAATCAGTCTTGATTTTTTGGCAGGTCCTTGTCAAGGAACTGTTAAAATTGTTGCTGAATGCGATTCACCAAAAATTTACTTGAATGTGATATTAATGAAGCTGTTTGAAAATTTCTGCATTGTCAAGTCATTTTTCTTTGGAATATGAAGAAATATAGATCTCTTCCCATTGGATCAGGTAGCTTTTATGGTGATTTGGGGGGATAAATGAGTGAATACATCCAGTGATTCATTAGTTTGTTGAAACATTTCAATGACATCGTCAACCCTAAAGGTTTGTCTTTCACTAATTCCTTTGAAGCAGCTTTGCCTTCTTCTGTCAATACCACTGGTTCTTGATCAGGCACTAACTCTTTAAATAATTAAAGATTTACCAGTTCTTTTTGATAGTGACTCTTATGATGATTTATATCATTCAATATCTTATCTGTGGAATTCATTAATATTGAAAATCAATGCTTAATTTTTTCATCAATTCTTTCAGCCTGAGATAAACTGAGTGTGTTCTTCCTTTTTGACTTTCTAATTGCACATCTTTGGATATTAAATTATAACAATTTACTTGGTCATCTCAGACTTCCCTTTGAAAATTTCCAATCAGCTCTTACTTCATCATTTTTCTATTTGCTTTAGTGAGGGTTTGTTCAATTGCAAGTTTATTGCAAAATTCTATCGTGTGATTTTCAGTTGTATTTCTATCCCTAAAGCCATATTTTCTCATGACTGCGCCTTCTCTTTGATTCCACCTTTTGCATTTCAATCACAAATAATTATCAATGCAGCCTAATTGCAGATTTGATCAATTTTATATTGAAAACGTTATTATCTTATCCTACCTATTATGCTATCACTGACAGCATTGTACTTCAATATCAAGATAGATCTTGAAATGATATTTTTGATGATTGATGTGTTGTTTGATTCACAATGACCAATATGAGTTCATTTCAGCTCACCAATACCTAGGATATCAATCTTTGTACATTCCTTCAGAGTTTGAAATAACCCATCTTAAATATTGAAAGTGGGGAATCTCACAATCATCCAGAAAGGAGAGGCAGGAGTGGATTGGACCCTGTGAACACTGCACGCTGAACTTGCTCGAACCCATGAGCGAGAGTGCTGGGAACCAGAGAGATGATGGAGAGTCATCCTCAAGAGAAGCAGCCTCAAGAGTGTAAGACAGCGCAATGAGCTTCCCAGGCCATAGGATCCTCAGTGCCTTTAGGCAGGAAACTTATTTGCAGAGAATTATCTCCAGGCAGTTCATTGAGGGAGCTAGATTTTCTAATGCATGACACTAGAGCCAAGTACCTCAGACTGTGGCTGATGGCAGAGGGGCATGTCCTTTGGGCATTTAACAGCAACTATGTTTATTTATGTATTGTGAAAAATGATGGATGAGCCCCCAATAAAATGATTTTTTTAAAAGAGCTTTGTAACACTTCCCAAGCAGGAAAGAGGCCAAGTAATCAAATGTTTGAACCAGAGAGAGGTAATGTGCAAACATGGCTTATGAGAGGCATTCTGGACTGGAAAAACTGCATCCCAAACTCTTCTGGTCCTGAATTGTACCTTGTTGACTGTCCTGATAAACTCCGCGATTGTGAGTATGGTCTGTGAATTCTGTGTGAGTGACCATGAATGTTTGAATACGGCAAAGAAACAGAGACGATCTATGACAGAGTTGATGCCGGAATTGATAACAAAGTTTGGAGGGTGAAAATATGTCTGACAGGACCTCATAGGAATTAGCCGTGGGTTGATGTTGAGTTGAATTGTCTTTCCTCCTACTGAAATTCAAGGAGGTGACACATGGCTTCCATGCTGTTCTTACAGCCTATATGGTTCTAAAATGGAACTTGTTTCACCATGTGAGCAACTTATGGCCAGGGATGTGGTCATTGAAATCTGTATGTAATAAATCAAACTCATATCTTAAAAAGAACCAAAATGCAAAAGAATCCCTCCCTCTTTGATTTATATGGGATTGCAACTTCAATCAAGAAACTAAAAGCCCAACTTGCCTCCTTCTAATTGATTCTAACTCATAAGAGTAGCTCTATAGGAAAGAGTTGAATTGCCCTATAAGGTTTCCAGGGCTAGACATTTTTGTGGAAGTAAACGTTGCGTTTTCCTTCCATTGAGCAGCTGGTAAGTTTGAACTGCTGAACTCCTAACCACTTTACTAACCTCCCTTAATCAAAAGCCCCCTTCAATTTACCTAGCAGGATGATATTAACATGACAACAAGATATTAATATGATCTGTGGCAGTGAATTTTCTGCCAACAAATTTCTCAGAACTTCCATCATTTTTGTCATGTTGCTGGACCAGGCTCCTTGGAGTTTTCCGATTGGCATGACTTGTAATTTTTAAAATCTGCTTCCAATCTGCATATATAATGAAACTTAGAGAGAAAAATTTGATTTCTATACTAATTGGCAAGAAATGGAGCACAGTATTATTTCAAAGGGTTGTTTACTACAGAGGGATCATGCTTCAGTAAGACATATGTATAATGAAAAGCTTTAATATAGTCTTTGATTAAAAACTCCATAGAAAGCAAGAACTAAAATTTCACTCATGTAACACAGATTATCCCTAACTGAATGAGCATGAGCCAATAACTACAATGACTGGCCCTTCTCAAGTCTTGATACACATTAGCATCATCTGGGTAGCTTTCAAATGACTGCCACTACTCAGCCCAACCACTGATTCTTACACTGAGATTCCCTCAAGTGATCCTAGTGTTCAGACAACATGAAAGCCCTATGCACTGAATCCATCTAAAATTATTAGTTGAATATGGACTTGAGTGAGGCGAGATATCGCAAACTTATCAATTTTCTAGTCTTGTTTATCTTCTTTTCAGCTTCAACCTGAACTTAAATATGTGCAACTGATATGTCCCCAAACTGACTCTTGCCTTGTATTGGTTGCTAACATTGTGTGTCCATCATATGTTCCTACAAATGTACTTGATTTGATTCCCATGTATTCCAACTGGTGAGGTCCATATGTACAGTTGTCATTTATGCTGTTGAAAAAAGGCATTTACAATTGTTGTTGGTGATCTTGCAAAATTCTGTCATGTGGTCTCCACCTTAAATTCTGACACCAAAATCAAATTTTCCAAATCTTGTACCTTCCTTTGTGTTTCCAACTTTCACATTCCTATCGCCAGTGATATGCTTGATCAATTTCAGATGAAAGAAGTTGGTAGAATTCTTCAATTTCTTAGAGCATAAATTTAAATAACAGTTATATTAACCGGGTTTTCCTGTAGGCAAACAAACAAACAAAAAGATTTAACAAAATAATAATAATTTGTAATTTATCAAGGGTTCATGAGGGATGACGAGCGGGAAAGGGAGGGGAAGGGATGGAGAGGTGATGTCAGGGGTTTGAGTGGAAAGCAAATACTTTGAGAATGATGACATCAGCAGGTGTGCCAAGGTGCTTGACACAATACATGTATGTCTGCAGTGTGACAAGCATTGTATGAGCCCCCAATAAAATGATTTATTAAAATAAATAAATAAAAGACAGGAACGCTATCATAGCATTCCACAGTTCAATCACATCAAGCGGTATTATACAATTGGTACCACAGTCACTTTCAAAACATTTTCTTTCTTCTTGAACTCCTTGATATCAGCTTCCCTTTGTTGCCTATCACCCCCCTCATGCCCCCAGGAATTCTTATTCTTTTTTTCTGCAATAGTTTTTTTTTTTTGAGGGTGCGGTCATATCTTATACAATCCAATATACCCCATTCACATACAATTATGCTGTTCAATTCCATCGAGCGGGATTGTATAGTCATCAATGACATCAGCTCCACATTCCTGTAATGTTCTTTTTGATAAGGAACGTGAGATCATTCCTCTTGAATTTCTCATTCAGTGCATAGTAAACCGTATGATTATGTGACACTGGGTCAGCTGCCTCCGTGCACAGACTCTGGGTCAGATGCTGGGGAATAGAGCTGGAGAGTAAAGAGCACAGGCACAGAGGGGAGTTTTATAAAATAAGGGTACTGCTAGTATTGAAGAAAATGTTTTTAAAAGGGCTCAGTGAGACTCTTAACTTATCATTTCCCAGAAGATTTAAGATTAAAACAAACAAAAATCCTCATGATCACTTCTTTTTTGGGCGGGCATCACTGCCCTCTGGTGGGAGTGGGAGGCCCAGCCTTGCTCCTGGAGAGCTGCTGCTGGATTTGAACCATCAAGCCAGTGGGCCATAGTCCCACACTCAACCACTACGCCACCAGGGCTCAGTCCCCGATCACTTCTTTGTACACGTCCTTCCCTACTTTGGAATAGCTTCACCTGTTCTGGTTGATGGAATTCCATACAAATTTGAACTCATTAAACAGCTTCTCCACTGTCAAAACTTCTCTAGAGACACTTTCCCCACATCCACACTCAGTCTCCATAATATGACTTGCTTCTCCTCATAGCTTTTGTCTTTCTTTTCTGAAATAATATCTGCCTCCCTCAATAGGTTTAAGATGTCACAACAGTTTGGAAATAACAGATGAGATCATCAATAAATGTTTTTTTAATTAATAAAATAAAAATGTATAGCCAGAGAAATGTTTGCGTGGTGATTATAAATGTCAACTTCATCAGCGATTATATGCTAGAGCTTTATTTTTATTATTCTGGCATTATTTTTATTATTCTTTACACAAAAAAATTATATTAGACACCAGAAGGAAACACTTAATTTTAAATAAAGTTAGAATTGGTCATGTCTGTGTTTTTTTGAGAGGAACCCCGATATTGCAGTAGGCAAGGGAGTAGTTGCTAACTAACTGGTGATGATTTAAATCCACCAGCCGCTAAGATGTGGCATCGTGTTTCCATTAGAGATTTGCAGCCTTGGAAAGCCTGCAGGGTAGTTCTGCTTTGTCACATAGTATTTCTCAGAGTCAAGCAGAATTAATTCAAGGGCATTTGGGGGTTGGGTTCACGTTTGGATCTTCTATCAAAGATTCCTAAATATGATGTTATATCACCTTAGTGTTTATAGTGCAAATTAGGCTATTGGGTAGATTAAAATACATATGGATCTTTTAAAGTCATAGCTTTCCAAGCAGTACCATTTATTTTAAGAATATTAATGATGATTTAAAGAAAGTTTGTTAATGTTATGCATGTAATGTGAACATGTCCTATGAAATATTTAATTTTCTTCCATAAGGAATTAAATCTCACAAGTCTAATGTGTGTGGTTCAGAACTGTGACTCTCTAGAAATATAATGAGGAAGACTTATATCCTTTTTCATAGAAAATGACAAGAATGACCACTGTATAGACAGAAACAGAAAAGAGGTTTTAAAAGTAAGAAGAATTTCCATTAAAGACAGCAGAAAATTGATTTAGAACTCAAATTCTAAGGAAGATTGTAGATTGTTCTTGAAGACACTTTTTTTTAACTTTAGAATTTCAATTAGATTCTTTTCTTAAATAGTTACTAGCTCTTTAGTGAAATTTTCCATCTTGTCATATATTTTTCTGAATGTATTACTCACAGTTATCAAAATGTCTCAGCCTGATAATTCCAATATTTAAATCATCTGTGAGTAGATTTTGTTGGGTTTCTAAGTCTTATTTTTTAAGGTTTTGTAAAAGTAACAGTTTGTTAGTAAGAAATTAGCATTAAGTATGAAATACATATAAAAGTAGTAGAAGCTTTTAAATGTTGTAGACTATTTTTCTTATTCCATTTCCTGCTCAGTCACCAAAAATATAGCATTTTCCTTTAATCCTACCAGGGATTCCACTAACTTGTAGCGGAATCAAAATTTTTCAGGGTTTGGCTCTCATTTGCCTTTAATTTTCAGATGAGGCCCTTTAAGGATCTCAATTGAGTATCTCAGTGCTTACTGTGGACTCCCTCCTTGTCAGATCATAATATTTAATTTCCCCATGCCCACCCCCATGACCAAAATGCAAAAAAAAAAAAAAAAAGGCCCATTCATTATATCCTCTTACCTTTTGGTACTTAAGAATTTAGCAGATGCCTGAACAAGAAAACACCAGGGAGTTTGAGTCTCATTTTACTGCACCTCATTTTTCTTAGGCTCTGGATCCCTCATGTTCTGGCGGCCTGCAGAGCTCTCTGAGTTTGAAGAAATTCTCTGATGCTTTCAAAGGAATTTTCTGTGTGTGTCTTTTATCCAGTTAGCCAAGAGATCTGTCAAGACAAGAAGTTAGAATTATAAAAAGGCTGGAGATGAACATCAAATTAATGCCAATATAGAACTAGGACTTAACAACCCTGGAAATTATGATTTTAAAAGAGAAGTACACTTGTTGTTAGAAGGACTTTGAACCAGTTCATCCCAGTATGACCCCCCCCCTTGCTGATAATTTGCATTTTAACCTGAAATATACTAATCTCAGGTTCAGAGTTTAACAAGATCCAAAAGCAATTCTTTGGTATATACTTATGGATACATTCATATATTCATCTTGTAAAAAGGTGGATTCTGAGTCAGTATATATAGTTTGGAAAGGCATATTTTCAGTAGGAGGTTAAATTAGTCACCTTATGTACAACAGGGAAAAAAATCACACTGCTTGGTCCGTACTGACCTCAAAGTTGTTTCTATGCCTGAGTCCACGGCTGACAGCTATGACGTCAATTTTTCTCCTTGAGAACTTTCCTGTTTTTCACTGCCCATTTTCCAAACATGATGGCCTTCTCCAGGGAATAGTATCTCCTAACAACCTGTTCAACACAAAGAGCAATCTGGCCAAACTTCTTCCAAGACAGATAGGTTTGTCCTTTGAGCAGTCCATGATATTTTCAATATTCTCCAGCACCACAACTCAAATGTATTGATTCTTCTTCAGTCTTCTTTATTCAATGCCAAAATTTCAAACTCATCTGTGAGGAAATGGAAAATAACATGAGTTTGGCCAGGTATAGCTTAGTCTTCAAAGTAACATCCTTGCTTTTCAGTACTCTAAAGAGCCCTTGTGTAGCAGATTTACCTAAAACAATGTCTTTTGGTCTCTTGACTGTTGCTTCTTTAAGCTTTGATCTTGGATTCAATCAAGACAAAATCCATGACAACTTCAACATTTTCTTATTTGTCTTCGTTTACTGATATTACCTTTTGGTCCAGTTATAAGAATTTGGGTCTTTTTTACATTGAGTTGTAATACAGTCTGTAGGCTGCAGTCCTTGAACTTCACCAGCAAGTGTTTCGAGTCTTCTTTACATTCAGTAAGCAGGGTTATGTCATCTGCATATTGCAGGTTGTTAATAAGCCTTCCTCCAATCCTGATGCTGCGTTCTTCTTCATATAATCCAGCTTCTCTGATTATTTGTTCAGCATTCAGATTGAACAAATATGGTGAGAGGATACAACTTCGACACACACCTTTCCTGATTTTAAATCATGCAGTATTCCCTTGCACACTGATTCATGATATATGTTCAAATTCTGTAAGAGCACAGTGAAGTGTCCTGGAATTCCCATTCTCCTCAAGGTTATCCATACTTTGTTATGATCCATGCAGTTGAATGCCTTGGAATAGTCAATAAAAAGCAAGTAAATATCTTGCTGTTATTCTGTACCATCTGACAACAGTAGTGATATCTCTTGTTCCACATCCTCTGTTGAATCTGGCCTGAACCTCTGGAAGCTCCCTGTCAATGTACTGCAGTCATTTTTAAATAAATTTCAGAAACATATTGCTTGCATGTGATAATAATGATATTGTTCTATAGTCTGAGCATTCTTTTAGGACACGTTTCTTTGGTATGGGCACAAGAACAAATCTCTTCAGTTAGTTGGCCAAGTCGATGTCTTCCAAATTTCCTGGCATAGAGGCATGAGTGCTTCCAGTGCTTCATAAGCTTGCTGAAATATTTAATTTGGAATTGCATCCTTGTTTTTAACTAAGGCTTTGAGTGCAGCTTGACTTCTTCCTTCAGCATCATTGGCTCTTGCTCACATGCTACCTACTGAAATGGTGTTTTAATTTGGGTTGGCTTGAGAAACAAATTAATAGACACTCATGTGTGTATAAGACAGAGAACTATATAAAAGTATACTTGTACATTAATAAAACATCCCAGACTAGTCAAGATAAAGTCCAGAAGTACAAAATTAACTCATTTGTCAATACTAGTCCATAAATCATCTTTAGACTCAGGCAGTCATACCATGATGCAAAATGTAGGAATATCAGCAGCTAGTGGGCAGAAAGTCTTGTGGATCCAGGGGTGGGGCAAGCATCTCAGCACTGATATGGGTTCCCACATGGCTCCTCCAATTTCAAGGCTCTGGTTGCTTCAGTGTAGCTCCATGTGACTTGTCAGCAGTAAGACAAAGTAGTGAGGGTCTCCTGCCTCCAGGGAGGTATACTAGAGTTCCCAGAATCCTCAGGAGAAGGCCATGCCCCTATGAAGGCTTCACTGGCCATGGTCTGATTGACAGGCTAGAGTCTACACTTTTGCAAGTTTGCAGGATATTATGTAACTGCCGTAGACCACACCTTGTGAACTTGACATTTTTACACAGCTCTTTAGCCATATCTAATTTTTAAACAAAATAATATAATCATAACTGTACCCAATAGAATAAAACTACAATGCATACAATTTTAAAATATGCCAAAACCTCATTTAAACATAATAGTCTATAAGTGAACAACACAGCAATATATTAGACCTACAATTACAGTTAAGTAGCACTTACACCTCATTCCTATGAGTATATTCCCCCAACCTATGAAGTTTATAAGCCATCTATTTCATGCCTTTACCCACCCAATTTTGGATATCCAATTTCTATACTGCCCACTTACATAAGGTGTCCCACTTTTTAATAATTTAACAATGTCCTGCAGCATTTTAAAATTTAATTATATTACAATATTACTTGTGCATTCTATGAAAATTTTTGTTGTTCCATATAGACCAAATTTTTAAACAAGAACCCCCCTCCTGCCAGTCAATAGTGTCTTGCTTAAAATCTGGTCACTTTACTTGATTTATATCATTCCAAGGCTCTGAAGACACAGTCATATTCTTTGATGTGAAGAATCTTCACTCTGGTTTGAACTTTGTGAAGTCTGCACCCATAAGCAAAGACAGGTCATCCATAAAGTCAGGAGAGGTGATCCATAAAGTCAGCAGCAATGTGTACCAGTTCACAGGTTCAAAGATCTTCTCCTCAGCTGGTCTTGTTCTGGTCAACTCACTATGGACTGCCTCATTTAGCCTCAACAGGGTGCCCATTGGTCATCTCGCAATTAGAGCCTCCCCATGGGCCCCATCAAATTCTCAACCACCCCAGCTTCCTTGTGCTAGGTTATGATCCTGAGACCAGTTAACCCGCTCTCAGTTTCTACTCTAGTCCCTGTGAACCAGATCCATAGGTGTCAATGGCCAGACTCAACCAATCTCTTTATTGCTGCATTTCTCTCACTTCCACTCAACAAGTAGCTCCAGCTGGTCCCTAGCAAGCATTTCAGGCTACTATGGTTCCATATCATGTTCAGTTCTAGAGAGGAGGGTTTCTTCATAGTTCCAGATTTTTCTAACCTCAAGCACAAACCACTAGTTCAAAATTCAAAAATCCAAAGAGTTCCTATTTTTTTTTCCCAATCTGTCAACAACCTCATACACCTTTGAATGTCCTGAGCACTCAAGACACTTGATGAGGCTTATTTTTACAACACTTTCTTTGCATGTGTGTCCTAAAGCCATTTGAAGATGCAAATTTTAATGGCTGAAACAAGTGGTTTTACAAGCTCTATATTTACATACTTCCCAATAATCATTTCCATCAATTATTATATCAATAACAATAAACAGAAGAAAGCAGTTTTAAAAAAGTAGAATCAGATCCTAAACTAATTCTTAAAGCAGTCAAGCTCAATACTTATCTATTTATTTTAATCCTTATCTAAATTATTTAATTAACACAAAGTATGGCCCTGGACCTTTGGCTGCATTGCCTCAAGTCAGGGTTCTGTGAGCTATTTTGACCTTCTGGGATTCATATCAGAATAGAAACATCAACCCGTTTTTGCTCTTTATGCCATAGAGCTCTTTTTAGTCCAAAACCTCTGCTATTTCTGCTTTTATGTGTATACTGAAAAATATGTGTGCCAATACAATTTTCTCCTTATTTATTGGTAATAAATGAGACCTAATGGCACCATGGTTTAAGTATTGGGCTAAATTTAAGGTCAGTGGTTCAAATCCACCAATCACTCTATTGGAGAAAGATACAGCTTATGGCTCATGTAAAGGTTCATCCTCTCAAAAACCCTCTGGAGCAGTTCGTCATTGTCCTTGGATTGCTGTGCATCAACATTGACACAACAACAGGGGATTTTATTGGTAAGGATAGGCCTCTTGCTTGTCTTCCTTCAGCATTTTATCCTGCTGCTTCTCCACATACTAAAGGAATATGCTACCATCAGGAAATATAAAGCAAACTTAAGTCATTAAATCAGCAAATGGTATTAAAAGTAGGCATTTGATTCTAACTTTGGAGAAATAAAGATACCATAAAGCTCAGAATTAAAATAGGCAACTGAATCCAAGTCCCAAATCATGCTTGCTCTCGAAGTTCACTTGAATCTGTTCACTAGTGTGTTAGTTCAGGTGAACTAGAGAAACAAATACATAGACCCGCATATGGATATAAGGGAATGGCTTATATACAAAAGGATTGGAGCACTGAGAAAGCATCCCAACCCATTCTAGTTCAAAGTCATAAGTCCGATATTAGCCCATATGCCCAGTATCAGTCTATAATGTCTCCTTCCAACTCACGAAGTCACAGGTCAGTGGGTGCAGAATCCCAGCGCTGGCAGGGGTCCCCTCATGGCTCCTCATTTCCAGGGCTCAGGATCCATCAACAGCATCCAGTGGTGGTAGAAGCAACCCAGCACTGGCAGGGGTCTCCACGTGGCTTTTCCAGCTTCAGAGGTCTGGTTCCATCAGGGCAAGGCTGTGTGACTTCTCCTCTGGCTCCTTCAGTTCCTTGGATGCTGCCATCTTGTCTTGTCTTGTCTTGTCTAGGAATGCCTGAATTTCCAGAAGCAGCTTCTTCTGCCGCTTGGAAGAGTATAACATTCATGTAAAAAATCCTGAACCCACTCCACTACAATCAAAGTATCTGACTTTTCCATCTGAGTCAATGGAGAACGTTTCTCTACCAACATTTGGAAAAAGTAATCTGCTTTGTACACTTTAGCCCCAAACACATTTCATTGGAAATAGTTAAAAAAAAAAAAAGCAGGTATTAATCAAACTATCTCTCTCTCCTTATAACACAATGGTTCTGCCTCTTGCATTCACTGCTTTTACTCTTTCTATCCTCAACTACAGGGCCTTGGTTCTAAGCAAGACCATGTCCCTAAGCTCACTGCATTAGACATAAAGCTTCCACTGTCCAGTGATGTGTCCAATTCTTGTTCAGAGTATTGTTTCTATTTTTCTTTTGTCCCCACTACTAAGTTAGATAAACACACTCCCCCATTCATCTCTAGCACATTCACTCTAGAAGGCAAGGCTGGACATAAACAAAATGATGTTTATTCAATCCATATAGAACACAAAATACAGACAGACATTGAAAGTACAAGATTGACAAATTAAAAAGAACATATTCCTGAAATAGTAATATGTTCTGTTCTTGTTTTTCATTACAATAAGCATCTCTTCAGCTTGTGAGAAGAAAAATAGTTCATAAAAGTAATACCTTGGGCTGAGCCCTGATGGCATAGTGGTTGAGTTTGGGTCTGCGGCCCACTGACTTGGCAGTTGAAATCCAGCAGCAGCTCCCCTTTGGAGCAAGGCTAGATCACCTACTCCCACCAGAGGGCAGTGATGCCCACCCCCCACAAAAAAAAAAAAAGAAAAAAAAAGGAATACCTCGGTTAATACATTGTACAACTCTATATTAATGTATTTAAATGATGGGTGAAAAAGAGATTTTTAGAAGGCTAGAACTTGTCAAAACTGCCTCAAGAAACTGAGATAACAACAAACAAGGAATAATTTTCAAAATATTCTCTTACTCTTCACATTAATAAAAAGTGTCAGGTTTGTCAATATGTCAAAAGTTAAAAAAACTGCCTGTACAATTTAAATGTTACAGAAAACAATGAAAGCCTCCCCTGGAAGAAGCAAATAATAAGGATTTTCAATAGTAAGATCCAAATCTGGAGGGGGGGAGGGTACCAGTGCTAAAATTTCTAAACACCTGGTTTGCAGAAAGTTATAGATGATAGTGCTGGCCCCAAATCCATTTGCAGCATCCCTACACGGAATACATTCCTACTGGATCCCCAATGCAAATAGGCTAAGAACTTTTAAAGCCTTTGTATCAGGCAGAGAGCACTGTAAAGTGGATTTTGCAGCTGTACTTAGGCTGGAATGTCACACCTTGTCATTTGATCTCCCTCTGGACACAGTGTGAATCTCTCCTACATTTGTAATATCCTCCTTTTTTTTTCTAGATTGAGGTCTTTATCTGTTTGAGATCATCATTGTTGGAGGGCTCTTGTTTTTTGTTTTGTTTTGTATGTTTATCTGTACAGGGAATCCCAGAATGAGTGGAATTATTAAAACAGATGTTGGGTGGATAATTACCTGGGGTTACAAAGAGGCAGACTGGAGAAAATGGAGAATCAGCATCAATGGGTAAAAGAGGGAAGAAAAGATTGCAAAGTTGGTTGTGGTAGTAACTGCACAGCCCTTGATGAGGCGGGACTATTATATTGTATGCTGTGTTGTTGTGGTGGTGCTATGTCATCAGTTTCAGCTCATAGAAACCCTATGCACAAGAGGATGAAGCACCATCCTCTCACTGTCGGTCCGTCTCCTTGAGGGTCTTCCTTTTGTCACGAATTCTCTACTTCAGCAAGTGTGATGCCCTTTCCAGGGACTGTTTTTTCCTGGTGGCATGTCCAAAGTACATGAGGCAAATGGTCTTGTCATCCTGGCCTTTAAGGAACATGCTAGCCACACTTCTTCCAAGACAGACCTGTTTTTCCTTTGGACAGTACAATATTCTTCACTAGTACCATCGTGGTTATGCTTGGGCTGCTAACTGCAAGGTCAAGAACTCAAAAACAGAGCTGATTTGCTGGACAAAATGAGGCACTCTACTCCAGTAAAGAATTACAGTGTCAGTAACAAAAAAGGGGCAGTTCTGCCCTCCCCTCAGAATAGGAATAGGAATCCACTCAGAGCAGCACTCCATGGCAGTGAGTGAGATCTTAATTAGAGCTCAATAAAAGAAAAAATGAGATGATAAAGAAGTAAAAAAATACTGATGTAATATATGACAAAGTTAGCAAGCAAAAACAAAATAAATAAATTCATCTATTTCCACGCCAAAAAAAAATAGCACTAAGTACTTAGCAAATAGAAGAGAACAAAATATTTTGTTCAAATTAGCAGTGACATGTTGGGCTTCACTAAAAGCACGGTGGGCACTCAATATTAGGAGGTCCAATTAGAGTTGTCAGGTGCCGTTAAGTCAGTTCCATCTCATTGTAAGCCCTCGTACAGTGGAAAGAAATACCACCCACTCCGATGCCATTGTCACAATTGTTTCTTATGTTCCAACCCTCTGTTGCAGCCACTGTGCCAATTATCTTGTAGAGATTCTTCTTGGTCTCTGCCCTTCTACTATACCATTTTCCAGGGAAGGGTCTCTCTTGATAGCGCCAAAGTTAGTGAGATAAAGTCTCCCCATTCTCATCTCTCAGGGACATCTGGCTGCTCTTCTTCTAAGACGGATGTGCTTTCTCTTTTGGTAGTCCATGGCATTTCAAGAGCCTTCTCCAGCATCATCAGTCAAATGCATGGAATCTTCTCCGTTCTTCCTTATCAATGCCCAACTTTGACAAGCATATGAGATCTCTGAAGAGACCATGGTTTGGGTCAGCAGCATCTGAGTTCTCAAAGTTGCATCTTCTCTAGTCAGCACTTTACAATGAGATCTGGTGAACCAGACTTATCTGCTGAAACGTCATGTTTGATATCTTTACTGATCCTTCTGTGCACACTGATTGTGGACCCAAGCAAGACAACACCCTTGGCAATTCTGATCTTTTCTCCATTTAATATGATGTTTTCTACTGGTTCAGTAAGAAGGATTTTTATTTTCTTTACATTGAGTTGTATTCCGTATTGAAGGCTCTAGTCCTTGCTCCTTGTCAGCAAGGCTTCCAAATTCTCCTTATTTTAAACAAAGAAGATTGTGCCATCTGCATATCACAAGTTGTTAATAAATCATCCTCAAATCCTGATGCCGTGTTCTTTTTCATATAGTCTAGTTTCTTGGACTATTTGATCATGGATTATTTGCTCAGTATACAGAATGAATAAGTTTGCTTGAAGAACAAACCCTAGCATACATCTTTCTTGATTTAAAAAGAAAATTTATCGGGGGTTTGTACAACTCTGATCACAATCCCTCCATCCAACCATTGTGTTAAGCACATTTGTATATTTGTTGCCATCATCATTTTCAAAGCATTTTCTACTTCAGCCCTTGGTATCAGCTCTTCATTTTTCCCCTCCTTTCCCCACCCTCCCTTCCTTGATAGGCTATAAATTACTATTATTTTTTTCACATAACACTGACCGATATCTCCCTTCACACATTTTTCTGTTTTCTGTTCTTCTGGGAGGGGGTTACATGTAGATCATTGTGATTGGTTCCCTGTTCTCCCCACACTTTGCTCTTATGCTCCTGGTATTGCTACTCTCAGTATTGGTCTGAAGAGTTTAAATGTACTGGATTCCCTGTGTTTCCAGCTCTTAACTGTACCAGTGTATGTGCTCTAGTTTAGCCAGATTTGTAAGATAGAACTGGGTAATGATAGTGGGGAGAGAAAGAATTAACACACTAGTGGAAAGTTGTATGTTTCAATGGTGCTATACTGCACCCTGACTGGCTTCCCGCAACCCTTCTGTAAAGGATGTCCAAGTTGGATCTCCACTCTCAATAGAAGAAGACTAATTCAACACATATTATTTTTCTTTTTTTTTCTTTTTTAATGAATCATTTTATGGGGGCCTCATACAACTCTCATCACCGTCCATACATACATCAATTGTATGCAGGTCACATTTACATGCTTATGTCATCATCACTCTCAAAACACCCTCCCTCCATCCAGGCTCCCAGTATCAGCTCCCCCATGGACCCTTAGTAATTTACAAATTTTTTGATAAAAATTCTCAGCTGACTAGGAAAACCAGGGAACTTTTTCAAAGTGATCATTACTGCCCTCAAGAGGATTCTCACTGATACTCCGTAGGAAAGAGCAGCACTTCCCCAGAAAGCCTCATCTTTCCCTGGGGGGCAGCGATTGACCTAGCTATCAGAACAGGGCTATGCCATCAAACATCCTTTCAAATGAATAAGGAGAGCTAAATAAACAAAGAAATGAGTAAAAAAGAAGCCGAATTTCTAACCTACTAACGGTGTAAAAATAAGCGCTCTCACCCCTGTCCGTCATAAATTAAGAAGACTGTCTGCTTTCATCACTTCCACTGAACATTTCAGTTGCAGTGATAGGAAAGACAATTAAAAAAGAGAACAAAGTATGTCACTCGTATCATTTATATTCACTCAAAGCAAATAATTGGTGTAAAAATCTGATGGAACTGGGCTGAGCCAAGGTGATGTAGTGCTTGAGCGCGGGACTGCAGCCCATTGGGTTGGTGGTTCAAATCCAGCAGCAGTTCTCCAGGAGCAAGGCTGGGCCTCCTACTCCCATCAGAGGGCAGTGATGCACCCCCCCCCCAAATCTGATGGAATCCAGAAAGATGTTAATAGAGTTTTTAAGAAGGTTATAGTATAAATATTCCATCAAAGAACAGTCAGATATTGAAATAAAAATTTTTCTCAAAGAATTTTCCATGTTTCCATGTATAATTTCTTGTATGTTTTTGTCAGAATGATCCCAAATATGTTATATTTTTATGCCATTACAAATGTGAAGATACTGTGACTGTATTTGGGCTTCCACTGCTGTCCATAGTCCTCTATAAATCAGAATTTCAAAATTTAAGCTCTGATACCATTCTCTCTTTTAGATTTGGATTATATAATTTATAATCCTTGGATCAAGGATGTTTTTGTGCTTGTTCCATGTTGATGTCTCATTTGGAAAGCTGCTTGTCTGAAAACAGGACGTGAAGACTCCAGACACTGTTCTTTCTGATGGTTGGGCACCATTTCTTTACCATTCTTTACTGCAGCATCCATATCTCTCATTTTCTTTACTTCATGAGGGCACGTATCAAGCAGGGACACATTATAAGAACTTATCATTCTTAGATTGGAATTAGAATTAAGTGTGAAACCAAAATCTATTCCTAAATCTATATTTTCTATCTGCCTCTGGTTCACCTTAGATGAAACATCTTTGCTATTTTATGTCAGAGAACCTTAACACTCATCACCTTGGAACATAAAGTCTTTCGGTTTATGGTGACATTGATTTAACCTATGGTTATGTATTTAAAACACATTCGAGAAAGGCAGATTGTACAAACATAGGCGGACCACAAATCATAATACATGGATTATTGACTTGTACAGATTAAATCCTTATGTGACTGGACTCAACTTAACACAAACAGTGTGAGTTTGTGGTCAGGCAAAACTTAGAACAATATTCACTGATAAAGTCAAACACAGGTCTGCCAGAGTAATACATATCTTAATAAAGGACATAGGACATTGGAGTGATCCTTTATAGGGTTTAAAAGACTATAAATACTTACAAGAGCAGATAATCTCATCTTTCTTCCATAGAATAATTAGTGGGTTTGAATTGCCAACCTTGTGGGTAGCAGCCCAAAGCTTAATTCACAGAGCCACAAAGGATACACACACACACACAATCAGTCTTAGACAAAATGCACTTTGAATCAGAGTGTGCCTTAAAAGTGAGAATGAATGGCTGAGCCCCTGTGGAGTAGTGGTGTGTGTAGGACTGCAGCCCACAGGGTTGATGGTTCAAACCCAGCAGCAGCTCTCCAGGAGCAAGGCTGGGCTTCCTACTCCCATTAGGGCAGTGATGCCACACACACACACACACACACACACACACACACACAAAAGTGAGGACAGTGCAACTCCATCTTGCTTGCTTTGGAAATGTCATCAGTATAATCATTAGAGAAGAGCATCAGGTTTAGCAAAGCATAGGGTTAGTGAAAATAAGGAAAACTCTCAACATTAACTGCTACAATCGCCTTCACAATGAAAGCAAGCACGCCAAAGTTGTGGAGAGGGTGCAGGGCTGGGCTGTTTCATTCTGACACAGAGGTTGCATGAGTTGGGGTCAACTCAGTAGCAACTAAAAACCATATTCAACTGGAAAAGTGCAGGAAAAATATCATACTTTGCACCTAAGGAGTACAAGAAATCACAAAGTAATCAGCTAGAAAAAATAAATAACACTTAAAACTTGGTTAAAATTAAGCTATTTTCCAATAAGTACGGAATATTTCAAATATAAATCATAAAGTGCATCTCATCTACAATATGCACAAAGACAACATATTTTATCTTGTAATAAACATAAGATAACATGTAAAACCTATGTAAGTACAATTGTGAAAAGCTATTGAGCAATATAGAAGAAAGCTTAATTCAGTCTAAAGATATATCTAAGAAGGCGTTTTAGTTAGTAGATAAATGGAACTGAGATCATTGGACTTTTCCATGACTGTTTGGAAGTCCTTTCCTACAATTTTGTTCAAAAGGGGTTTGAAGGCCTGGCAAGTAAACCCCGCCTGACTTTCTACAGCTGCACCAGAGGGAAGACAATCCACTGTACACCTGCCTGAGGATGTCTCCTAAGAAGCAGATGTCTCCTCCCATTGCCTTTTACAGCACTAATGCTGCCTCCTCGTTGCAAACAACTCTTAAGAAAATAAAACATATGAAATCCCTGTTTTCTGGGATTCAAGAGTAAGCAGTTCAACAGTGGGATCTTTCTTAGGAGGGAAATATGTGAGGTAAACTCTATCGCACCCTATTTTTCTGTAGGTAACCCTCTCTGCCTCTACTTCTCTGTCAGTTTGCCATACTATGGTGTCTTATGTGTTACTATAATGCTAAAAGCTTTGTCACTGATATTTCCAATACCACTGGAGTCACCCAAAGTGAACAAATTTCAGCAGATCTTCCAGAGTAAGAATAGACAACAAAGAAGGAAAAGCCTCTGTGCTTCAGACAAATTAACCCATGGAACTCCTATGGATAACACTGAAACATTGAAAGTTACTGAAAACCCAAGAGGCAGAAGCAGCTCTTTGTCAGAGGTGAGGGCAGAAGATGAGCCCCTCAGATTGGAAGGCACTCAAAGGATGACTGAGGACACAAGCTGCTGGCTCAAAGTTGAATTAATCACAATGATGTCAATGGAGTAAAGCCTGTGGGCAGAAAACCTTTAGCACTATCTTTTGCTGATGGGGCACAAATCAACATGAGAAGAAGCAGCTGAAAACATCAATTAATAATTGGAGCTTTGACTACACAAGTATAAATTTAGAAAAATTTTAATTCATTACAAAATGAAATGGAGCGCACAAACATGGATATCATTGATATGAAGTTATAGAGCTGATAGAGCTATTCTGAATCAGAAAATCATGGTGTTACACACCAGAATGAGCACAATCAAGAGGAACAGTGTTAACTTCTTTGTCAAAATGACACTTCAATATTTATCTTGAAGTACTATGCTGTCAGTGATAAGAATTGTTGATACAATCAATACAACTGTTACTCAAATTTATGCACCAACCACCAAAGCTAGTGATGCAGAAATTGAAGAACGCTACTAATTACTTTAGTGTGAAATTGATCAAACATGCAATCTTGATGAATTGGTAATTATTGGTAGTTGGAGAGAAAAATTGCAAACAAAAGAGAAGGAACAATAATTGGAAAATATGGTCTTAGTGATAGAAATGAAGCTGGCAGTCAATTGATAGAATTTTGTAAAACTAGTGACTCTTTCATCACAAAAACCTTTTTGCAATAACACAAAAGACAACCAGACAAATGTACTATTCCTCCATGTTGAATACACAGAAATCAAATTGACTACAAATCACTCACTCTCTTAAACCTTCAGATTCTTCACTTATAACATAGGGATAACCATTCTGAATGCATATACTTGTGTTTAAGTATAAATAAAACAGTATCTATAAAGCATTTATAAAGTAGTCAATGAATATATTCAATAAATAGTGAATCATTTTGCCTAAAGAAGCTGTTCACACATCATAGTCTAATTTTTAAAGGAAAACAGCCAATTCCATAAACCTTTCCAGCATCCTAGTATCCTTGACACAAAGGTCAAATAAAGAAGACACTCCCCAGCCTTTTCTCCTCTTCACCAAATAACAACCCCACTGCTGACTAGTCCATTGCAAGTCACAGTGACCCTGTTAAACAGGTTAGAACTTCCCATGGGGTTTCCCAGGTAGTCATCCTTTACAGAAGCAGACTGCCACATCTGCCCCACTGCCGGGGGCTCAAACTGTCATACTTTTGGTTAGGAGGCACCCACTGTGGTACCAGACCTCCTATTTCTCCCCCAGTGTTTGCAAAGTTTCTCTATGCTGGTGAGAACATGCTTAAAGAAGGGTATGATGTGCCTGCTATGAAACAGAGGGCAGAGAGAAATACAGTTGGTTTTCTGACAAGCATCTGGTTCACCTGTTTCTGAACTGTCTAGGACAATTGAGGAAATCATGTTTCTGTATGCTCTAAAGGCACTTAAAATGCCCTATATAAAAATGATGCCAAATACTTATATGTTGAAGTGTAGGAACTTCAGCCAGCAAAAGCAGATTTTCTTTCTTAATAACCCAATGTAGTGTTTGAAGACAATATATCCATAAAAGAGAGAAATTCAGACAGGGCCTAAATGGGTTAGGAGCAGTTGTGAAGCTTCACTAGTCTCTCTGCTTCGTCAAAAATTCTCATTAAAGTAAATGAGACTACTCACTTGAAAGGGGTAGGGGGTTGGCACAATGACTTAGAAAAACACTTCCATTCCTGCTCATCAAAAGAGAGTAGAAATCCATATACAACTCACCCACAGCTGCAAATTAGAGTCAACCCCACTCTCCTTATTAATGTTATTAAATTTCTTCTGTCCATCTGTGTTTCAAGGTCATCTTTTCCTTTCTAATGCATGATTTTACTTTTCATTTATGAAATAATTAGATTTGTTTATCTCTGACTAATACCAAGCTGAGTTGAAAGCAGATATTTTGGATACTGCTAGTTGCTCTCCTGGAAAAGTTAAAATTCTCCTCATACCCTGAACATTCTGCTTATTCCTTTATTTCCCATTCCAAAGCTTTCAGTACAGTTCCCATTATTTGGTGCACTGCCGAGCATCACGTAAGATTTCCTTGCAATGTAAGAACATGTGGGGAAATTATGTGTTTTTGTCACACCCTATTAAACGGTATTCAAAATACAATGCCCTGGAAATGAAATTGATTGTAGGTTTTATAACCCTTTTCAAGCTAATGGAAACAATTCAGGTCCATGAAGGAAAGCGTAGCTAGTGCAACTGTGGGATTTGTGGGCTGCTGCGTGCTCTTGCCCTGGTGGAAGTAAAGTCCAGTTAGACTCCATCCTTCTGGACCTTTGACAGAACATTCCAGATTAATGACTATGGTGTTGTCCACTACCCCCCCCCACCCTGCACCCCCACCCCCACCCCGCTTCAAATGGACTGTTTTATTTTGACTGATTCTGAATTTTATTTGAAGCTGGGAAATGTCAACCAGTGTGAAGACTGTTTCAAGCTGTCTTCCTTTTCTCGATGATGTTGTTACATATCTAATAGTCTAAAGTGCTCTTGATATATGTGGCCATGCATTATGGCCAAAGCTTACCAACAGGAAGCACAAAGCTAAGGATGCATTCTTGAAAGTGCCCCCAGGTGTCCTTCAGAGAGGCCTGGTGGTGCAGTGGTGAAGCGCTTAACCAAAAGTGTGATGGTCTTATGTCATTGAGCAGCAAGGGCCTGGCAGTCTGCTTCTAGAAAGATGGCAGTCTCGAAAACCCTATGGAGTGGTGAAGGGCAAATATCATGGATTGAAGCTCCAGTGAACCCCTGCTAACCATGGCCCAGGGATGTGAATAACCTGGTTAGGGTGCAGAGTGCAATGAAACATGCATTGTTCCCGAACCAGTTAGGTTAAAATCTAACGGCTTACCATTTGTTCTCCCTTTTGACCCATTTTAAGTATGTTCTGTCTTTTTATACTTGCTGTTTTCTTTTCAACAGGAGGTTTTTCCTCTGCTTTATTTTGCTACTGTTGTTGGGTTCTTTCATTTGTTTTTTGGTGGGTTTTTTAAAATGTTTTCCAGTATTTGAAATTCAGGATAGGTAGATCTATAGAAATAGCAACTGGTGCAATGGCTTATTGGGGGTGTTGCAGAGAAATTTGGAGGGAAATGGCGAGCTGGTAACAGTGGGTACAGAAAGGAAGAAAATGCTCTGGAAGGACTGTGACAAAGTTTGTGCAACTTTTTATGATATGCCCAAACTACTGAAGGCCATGATGTGAGAATTGTATGTCAATTAATCTATTAGTTTTAAAAAACCACCCTAGAGAGCAGTGCAACTCTGTCACTCTAGATCAAAAATTGGAACACCATCACATAATGGCAGCAATGTAGTTAATAGTATAGTCCTTCTATAGTTTATATAAGGAACTACTTATGACAGCAACTTTTGATGGGTTGGAATTGAATCATGGAACTGTTGCGTTTTGATGTTGTTGTTGTTGTTATTGTTTTAATACAAAGAAGCTGTTCTATCTTGGGTTTGCCAGTTGCCCTCCATCTTCTGAGGTACTTGGCAAAGCAGTGCCTTGATCCCATCACCTATCCCAAGTGATCACTCAATCAGTCATTACCTGCACTGCATGCTGCTCCATCAGAAAAACATCTGTGAACATTATTTGACAAATTGATCACTAAATGAGCCATTAGCTGAAGGGGGTTTTGGATTGCCTCTAGGAAGCCAGAGTGGATGTAGAAGAAAACTGCTGACAGATGCAAAGCAGTGATTAGGAAGGGAGCAAGAACTCTGGTTCAAGTGTGCTCAGGAGGTTGAAGGTGATCAGTGAGGGAAGGGGGTGGAGAGATGTCAACGACCCAAGGGCTTCAAGAAAATCCACCTTCTTTCAAAAAGGCTGTTTAATAGAAGCAGCAGTGAAGCTGCTTCATTCCCTCAGCGCCTCGAGGGAGGAATCCAAGCCCTGGTGAACTAAAGGAGAGAGAACTGTCACCAGGGATGTGCTTGTCAAGAACAGAAAGCTAGGGAAACAGCGTTAGTCATTTTACCATCCTGCCTTGCCAAGAGTCGACAGGTGTGCGGTTTACTATCGTTCTGACAGGCAGCCAGATACCACAGTTTATTATTCAGCCTCTCCAGTGTGTGGGAGAAAACAGCTGTCTCTCTGGCGGAAGATACAAGGAGCAGAGAGAAGATAGGGAGGCGTATTCTTCTGCATGCCTTGCTTGGCTTTGTTTGATTCCTCGCTGCAAACACATGGTCTTTCTGTGAGATGCATTACAGATGGGCTGACTGTTCACAGTGGCTCCAAAAATAACCTATAAACAATACATTGAAGTTTACAGGTAAATAAAAGCAAAGAGAGGCCGAGGTTAAATTGTGGCAAGCCAATCAGAAGTAATCACATTCAATGTCCTTAAGGAAGTGGATTTTATAAATCCGTCACGTTTCATGTTACTGACAGATGTTTATGATTAAAAAAAAAATCTTGAAAAAAGCAAGCTGGTTATTTTGATCCAAAATTATGTGTTTGCCTGTCTTGTTTGGCATGGAAATGATTTCAATGCCAAATTCCCTTGCGGCCAGAAGGAAAAGCCCTCCAGCTTCGAAGTGTGCCAGACACAGTATCTGTAAGACTTTTCAACTTTAATACTAAGTTCTCTTTGGTGTTGTGGAATTAAAAACACAAGGTGGCTAGCTGACACCCTGTCATGGGAGTTACAATCCCATGGGAGGCAGACTCCCATGACAGCTGATCAGAACCAGACGTCTGCACCAAATCTGGGGCTCTCTGGATTGAAAATTTGGTCACGAGCAATAAAACCCAGACTGCTTTCTATTTACAAGGGAGAAAATACATCCATTACCAAAAATACAAGAAACTTGAGAAATACTGGCTTTTTCTCAAAGGTCCAGGTATTTTTCTAATAAAATAAGGAGTGAACTTCAAATGACTCCAAACTCATGACATAATGATACATATTGCATACATAACCCCTTAGGTTTACTTACACTGCACCACACTAATGCGTTCTTGCAATGATAACATAATCAGAGGGATTGAATGGCCCACAGAAAGAAGTTCAAGTTACAAGCAGAGGGTTTTCCATCTGAAAGTGTCCTTTTTTAAGAGCAACAGAGTCTCATTCACTTACTTCCTTTCCCAAACCAAAGCATTCCAATGCACATGCCTGATAAACACATTCTTCCGATTTCTTTTCAATTCTTATCATTTCACCTACTTTTCCTCCATGCTTCACTGCATTGTGGTTATCAGATGCTCCGGAGCAGGCCCTGAGCCATAGCAGTCCTATGAACAACAGCACAGCCGACCAGCACCTGGGCCTGGGTCAGCCTCCCAATTGTTACATTGCAGCCCATTGTTGCAGCTGCTGTGTCCATGCATCTCCTTGAGGGGCTTCTTCTCATTCCCTGCCCCTCTATTTTACCAAGCACGATGTCCTGCTCCAGGGACTCGTCGTTCCCTCGGGATCCTTGCCTCTATGGAGCCTGATGGCCGTACAGATCTCTGAAGACAGATCGAAATGCACCACGGTTTCTTCAAACTTCTCTACTCAATGTCCATTTTTCACATGCAAATGAGATGGCTGAAAAGATCATGACTTGGGTCAGGTGCATGACTTTTGGCCTCAAAGGAGCTTCCTTGCTTGTCAGTCCTCTAGAGTTGTCTTGTGCAGCAGATTTACCCAATGCCATACATTGTTTGGTCTTTTGATGGCTGCTTCCAGGAACATTGGGTGTGAATGCAAGAAAGATGAAATCCTGACAACCTCAATATTTTCTCTGTTTACCTATTGCTTTCAATAGGTAACCATGGTATTACCTATTGGTTCAGTTGAGAAGATTGTGATCTTCTTTACATTGAGTTGTAATCCATACTGAAGGCTGCAATGCTTGATCTTCACCTGCAAAGGCTTCAAGTCCTGCTCACTTTCAGGAAGCAAGGTTGTGTCATCTGTATATATATATATATATATATATATATATATATATATATATATATAATTAATAAGCCTTCCTTCACTCCTGGTGCCACACTCTTCTTCATACAATCCAGATTCCCGGATATACCCAGATGAGAGACTACAACCCTGAGACACACCTTTCTTGATTTTATATCATACAGTGTGCCCTTGTTCGAGCCACCACACTGCCTCTTGCTTCATGTACACCACTGTTTCACTGCTACAGACAGGGATCAATTGGCTTCTTATAGTCTCACTTCTGAAATCAACACATCTCCAGAGAAAGGAGAGAAAGGAGAAGTCATGAGGGATGAGGCATGGTGATGAGAAAAATCTTTTTCTCTGTGAAATGTTTACTTATTCTGCCTATGTCTCCACTGAGCCCTGGAGAATTCTTTGTTTTCCTGATGAAAAGAGAAAAGAAGTATCTTCACACATGCCTTCCCAGGAAATATTGAGCGAATGGTAAAAGAGCATAAATTATAAAATATATAAATTGGAATAAATGTTAAATCAGCCATTGAATTGCATAAAGTAATCTTCCAAATGGAAGCTTTTATGTGCTTTAAAACATGTTGTGAGAATTCTGCTTTCAGCTAAGACAGAGTAACCAGAACCAGATTTGCCATTCTAGCTAAAACAACTAAAGTTCTAGATGAAATATATGATGGGCTGAGCCCCGGTGGCATAGTGGTTGAGTGTGGGACTGCGGCCCATTGGCTTGGCAGTTCAAATCCAGCAGTGGCTCCCCAAGAGCAAGGGTGGGTAGCTCCCACGACCACTTAGGGCAGTGAAGGCCCCCCCCCAAAAAAAAAGAAATATATGCAACATTGTCCACTCCAGTACTCAAATAATCAGTCCAATATGGCATACAGCAGTGTGCTCACCTTGCCCCAAGCCAACAGACATTCCTACCAGAGTGGTAAGTGGTCCTGTTGGAAAATTCAAGTCAAGATGGAGGGAAGGAAGGATGCTCATCTTAGAGATGGCAAGTGCATTTCTGTTGGTGGAAAAAGAGGAGGACCAATCGCCCAACAAGAACAAGTGCTTCCCAACACTTATATGGAACTCTATGGGGAAATATGCTCAGTATTATGCTCCTACTGGCACATTAAACCTAGCACCTTCAGCCCCTGGGACCCAGGCCGTGAGCTATAGACTAATGGAACTTTAAACTCTGTGTTTAAGGCACACAATATTCTTCATAGGCCACCCCAGAAGGACTCAATGTGGAAACACCACTAAGTGAACTGGGCTCTCAAAGTCACCTATAGCCCAAACCACATTGTGTGAGAAAAAATAGATGATAGCAATACCAAGGGTATAGAATTGGCAGTCCTCAGATTCCCATATCGCGACTCGTTGAATGATCTTTTTACTTTATGTAGACATGTATTAAGCTAGTAGGCCTTATGCTGCCACTGTCGAGAAATATTATTCAAAGTTTTGCCTTACCAACAACTCCCCTTGTTTGTGTAAATAGTGTACCGTCACTTAAGAATTTAATCTCTACATGTCAATAATTCATGTGCTGTGATTTATAACTATTCTACACTTGTATAATCTTCTTTTCTCAGCTGTGTTTTAAATTATTTACCATTAGTTGAATTAATGACACTATCAATAGAATGACTTTATGCTCCAGGGAGATGATTTATTAACACTCTCTAACACAAAAGGAAAATGATGTCTCTAAGATGAAACAGAGGCATATATAAGCCATAGATATATGAATGGATTTGGGGCACTTTAATTCTAACCTCAACCTAAGAACAATTAGTTTCTATGACATGGCCTTCCTTGACACACACCTTTAAGAAGAGTTCACAGAAGACATAGCTACTGCAGTAAAGTATGGTAAAGACACTGCATGGTGCTTGGCTATCAAAAGGAATAGTCACTGGGATCTGAAAGACTTGTAATCAAACAAGTAGCCATCTACATGGGCATCAACGAAGTCCACATGGAAGAAACATACCAGGGTTTGTGACCCAAAAATTGTAAATCCAAAGGAGGGAATGGTAACAAAGTTTAAATTGTGAACTTTTGGTTTGCAGAGGGCTATAGATAAGAGTGGAAGCCCAAAATCCATTTGCAGAATCTACACAGAGATTAAATCTCTATAAGTATAGTTGGGGAATGTGAATAGTCTGATCATCAGACAGCAAATGTTGTAAAGGTGATTATAGTACAGCAAAATTTAATTGTGGCCGTCACTGCTCTGTGTCAATTTCAGTACTGGGAGTGCAGGAGTGAAGTCTAGCCTGTCAATCTGGAAATAGCCAACGAGACCTCTGTGCAGGCATGGCTTTCTCCTGAGAATTCTGGGAAGTCTTGCAGTATTGCCCAATTGAAGGAGAGAGACTTGATTCAGTCTGTTGGAGAAAGTCTACCAACAAGACAACACAACAGCATGATATAAACCCTGAGTCCTGGAGCCAGAGGAGAGGCCACATGGCTTCACCCTGATGGAACCAAACCTCTGGCACAGGAGAAGCCACATGGAGACTCCTACTAGGACTGAGAGGTTAAGGAGGCCACAGGGAGACCCCTACCAATGCTCAGATAATTCTACCAACACTGGATACTGCTATGGACCCTGAACCCTGGAAACAGGGAGCCATGGGGAGACCCCTGACAGCACCAGAATGCTTCTACTGTTTCTACTGCCACTGGACACAAAAGACTCTGCACTCACTAGCCTGTGATCATCCTGGTGTCATTACTTTGTGAGTCACAAGGAGACTTTATAGACTGGTGTCGAACATATGGGCTAATATCAGACTTATGACCTGGGACTGGACTGGATTAGGATTCTTTCTCAATGTTCCATTCCTCTTGTATATAAATATTTCTCTTATATACACATGCATGTTTATGAATTTGTTTCTCTAGTCTATCTAGACTAACACAGTAATATACTATTTCAATAATCAAATGTAACATCTTATTTGATTTCCTTTTTGGAACATATAAAGTTCTAGCAGTTAAAAAAAATAAGGAAAGTACCTGAGGATGAAACCTCCAATGATTTCCTTCTGAAAATAAACCAGGAATGCAACTAGCCTTGCTATCTATCATACAGAATGTACTGGAAAGTGGAATATGACCAATATAACTAGGTTAAAATCTAACACCTTATCATTGGATCCTCCTTTTGAAACATGTTAAAGTTATTCTAGTGTTTAATATTTTCTATTTTCTTCTTAAATAGGGGTTTTCTCTGTTTTATTTTGATATTGTTGCTAGCCTTTTTGACTCAATTTTGTATTAGTGCATGTTTTTCAGTACTTGAAATCCAGGAAGATTGGCTATATAGAGACTCTAACTGGATTAATGGTTCCTTGGGGGCATGACAATGGAGGCCGGGAATTAGGCAGTCAGTAATAAGGAGTACAAGGAAAGAGAAAATGTTATAAAATGGACTGTGGTAATAATTGCATGCTTCGTGATATACAGTTGAACTATTGAATTGAATGATATTTGGATTATGTTCCAGAAAACCATTTATTTAAAAAAGTAGCAGGGGAAAAGAAGCAATATGAAAATAATAATTGTATTAAACTAAAGCAATGACCTGTTGTTATAATTGTTAGAAATGTGAGTCATTATCTGATACATGAAAAGGGATCTCTGGGTACTAAATCAATAAAATTATTTATTAAAGAAAGGAGAGGGAACGAGGAGCTTATACCAAGGGCTCGAGTGGAAAATATTTGGAAATGACGATGGCAACATGTGTACAAATATACTTGATACAAATGATGCATTGAATGCTATAAGAGCTGTAAGAATCCCCAATAAAATTATTGAAAAATAGTAATAAAATAAAATTACCAGAGAAGCATTGGATAGTGATGAGCTTATGTTCTCTTGATAACAAGTGATAAATACATATGTGTATATAGAAAATTATTTATATCAAGAAATGACTCACCCAGGTGCAGAAGTCAGTCCAGTCCTATTCAAACTCTGTAATTAGTGTTCTTGAAATTCAGGTGTGATAGACTCAAAGTCATATTTTGGCTCTCATGAACTTGCTTTAATTTTCTTCATTTTAACCTGAATTTACATATGAAAAATTGGTCCTCTGTTCTATAGTCAGCCCCTGACCTCATTTTCGTTGCTGATATTGAGCTTCTCCATCAGATGTAGAATTTCCTACAGATGCAGTCCATTTCATTTTTGCATATTTCATCTGGAGAAGTCCATGGACTGGAAGAGATTCATATTTGTGCCTATGTCAAAAAAAAGGTGTCCCAACAGAAAGCTCGAACTGTAAAACAATGTCATTGATACCATATGCAAGTAAAATTTTGTTAAAGATCATCCACTGACATGGAGCTTCCAGAGAAAAGCAAGATTCAGCGAGAAGATAGAACAAGGGCTATCATAACCTATGTCATATGGATCTTGGCTGAAAGTAGAGAATGCTAGAAAGATGTGTACTTGTGCTTTGTCGACTATGCAAAGTCATTTTGATATATGGGCCATAATCAGCTATGGATTACCTTGAAAGAAATGGGAATTCCGCAACACTTTATTGTGCTCATGTAGAACAGCTGTGCGAGTGAATACTGCATGGATTTAAATCAGGAAAGATGTATATCAGGCTTGTTTCCTCTGACCATGCTTACTCAATCTGTATGCTAAGTAAATAATAAAAAATATTGGATTATATGAAGAAGAATGCATCATCAAGAATGGACAAAGGCTTATTAACTACTGGCAATATGCAGGTAGCACAACCTTGCTTGTTCAAAGTAAGGAGTAACTGAAGCTCTTGCTTATAAAGATCAAAGATTTCAGTTTTCACTATGAACACAACGCAGTATAAAGAAGACCCAAATCATCACAACACATCAATAGGTAACATCACTATAAGTAGAGAAAAGATTGACATTACAAGGATTAAGTCTTGTTTGGATCTATAATCTATGCTTATTGAAGCAGCAATCAAGATATTGAACAATGTATTGCATTGGATAAATCTGCTGCACAAGACCTCTTTTGAGTTTTGAAAAGTAAGAATGGTACTTTGAGGATTAAAGTATAACTCCCACAAGCTATGATATTTTGAATTACCTCATATGCATGTGAATGTTGAATATTGAATAAAGATCAAAGAAGAATGGACGCATTTGAATTATGGTACTTGAAAAGAATATTGAAATTACCATGGTGTGCTAAAAGACACTATGGGGGTGCATATCATTATCTTTGCAGGTCTATCTAGATAAAATAGGTTAGATGAACTGTCTCGAGGAGAAAACAATGGGACCAACGATTCTGGGGGGAACTATGGGAGACAAATCAATATGTCTTGGAAGAAGTATGGCCAGAGTGTTCCTTAGAGGTGAGAATGGGGAGACTGGAGCTTAAATACTTTGGACATGTTAACAGGAGAGACCAGTCCTCAAAGTACAGGATGTATGTAAAGTGAATGTGCAGAGAAAGAGAGGAAGGCTCTCCATAAAGGAGACGAATTGGCACAATGGTTGCAACAGTGAGCTCAGACATAGAAACAATTGTGGAAATGGTGCAGACCATGGAGTGTTTCTTTGTGTTGTCCTTTGGGTCACTATGGATCAGAGCCAAGTCAGTGACACCTAACAACCTCAGCAAGGATTCACTGCAAATCTACTCACCAGGAACACCTAGGAGTAGCGTGAAGAATCAGTCCATGTTTTTTTTTTAATATGCACCTTTATTGAATTTAAACCATGCAGTATCCCTTGTACTTTTTTTTTCTTTTCCTCGACCTCCCTTGTACTTTTTAAATGACCACTTCTTAGTCTAAATACAGGTTCTGCATCAATACTATTATGTATTCTGGAGTTCCAATTGTTTTATTTTATTTCTGGTTTAACTGTGGAGTCACATAGCCAAATATCTTTTCTTATATTTTTTAAAATCATTTTATTGGGGGCTCATACAACTCTTATAACAACCCATACATTCACCCATCATACGTCAAGCACATTTGTAAATTTGTTGCCCTCATCCTTCTCAAAACATTTGCTTTCAACTTAAGTCCTTGGGATCAGCTCCTCACTTTTTCCCTTGAACCCCTCCCTCCATCATAATTATAAATTTTGATAATTTATAAATTATTTTTTCATATCTCACACTGTTCGATGTCTCCCTTCACCCATGCCCCTGTTGTCCATACCCCAGGGAGGAGGTTATATGTAGATCCTTCTTATAGGTTCCCCCTTTCTACCCCATCTTCTCTCCACCCTCCAGTATTGCCACTTTCACTAATGGTCCTGAATTCCATGTTACCAGTTCCTATCTGTACCAGTGTAGATCCACTGGTCTAGCCAGATTTATAAGGTAGAATTGGGATCATGATAGTAGGGGGGAGAATGCCAGAAACATTGAAGAACTAGAGGAAAGTTGTATGTTTCATCATTGCTACACTGCAGCCTGACTTGCTGATCACCCTCTGTAAGGGAGTTTCCTGTTATCAAAAGATGAACTTTGGATCCTCCATCTGCATTCCCCCTCATTTTCAATGATGCAATTTTTGGTTCTTTGATGACTGATATCTGATCCCTTCAAAATCTTGAGGTCACACATGCTGTTGTACTTCTTCCTTGTGGACTTTGTTCCTTCTGAGATAGATAGTCCCTTGTTTCTTTTCAAGCCTTTAAAACCCCAGACACTATACCTTTTGATAGTCAGACACCATCAGTTGCTTTGCATATGCACACATTTGTCAGTGATCATGTCGGGAAGGTGAGCATCATAGAATTCCAATTTAATAAAACAAAGTGCTCTTGCATTAAGGGAGTACTTGTGTAGGCCTAATGTCCATCTACTCTTTTATTACTAAACTTGTAAATATATGCACCTATATCTATTTCTCCATCCTCATATAGAAATATATTTACATATGTACATGCTTGCATTTAGACCTCTATAAGTGTGCTTTGCCTCCTAGCTCTTTCCTCTATTTCATTTTACTTTCCTCTTGTCCCACTATCATGCTCAGCCTTCATTTGGGTTTCAGTAATTCTTCTTGGTTATATTGCTCTTGATAAATCTCTACCAGGTCTCTCACACCCTCCTTGCCACAGATTTTGGATCACTTGTTGTTCTCTTCTCCCTGGGTTGGTCAACACCACCTCCTTTCCCCCATCTCTCCCTCTCCCACAGTTCCCCACCACGAATCATTGATCCCATTGTTTTCTCCTCCAGATAGTTCATCTAACCTATTTCATCTAGATAGACCTGCAAAGATAATAATATGCACCCCCCACAAAGAAAACATAGTAAGATGAAGCAACAAAAGAATACAAAACAATTACAACAACCAAAAAAAAAACCCCAATGACCCCAAAAATACAAAAATAAAGAAAAATAATAAAAAGAAAAGCCTGCGAGAAGTTCAGGGTCTGTTTGTTGACCTCTAGGAGTGTCCTCCAGTCAGGTCTGTGGGATGCCATGCCCTGATCCCAAAGTCTCTCCTTTGTACTTCCTCAGAGCAGACGACTCTGCTCTGCTCCCCCCACTGCTCTGCCGCATGCCCTTCGTGTTTTGTCTTGGCACGGTGGAGTCAGACTGGGTGACTGAGTCTCTAATGTTGTCCACCATAGGGCCATGGGTCAGCCAGCAAAGTCGTGTCTCACAGTGGAGCCAGCCATATGGTCTACTGTGTGCATCGGCTGTTCTGAGCGAGGATTGAAGCTAGCCCTCAGACCCCTCCACTCGCTCCTGATCCATGCCAGCATGCTGCTTTCACATCCTGGAACACTGGGTTTAAGTCTGGTCCTTCTTTCCCTGTGATAGTGTCATCTCCCCAGGTCATTGTAACTTATAGTCAAAATTGAGAAGCACTGGTTTAGTGATACTCCATCTTTTTGTTCTTCTGCCTTTTCACGTGACAAATAATTTTTGTTATTTTTGTTGTTGTTGATTTTAATACCGGTCCTGAAATTACAGTTAACTACCCTCCCCCCCAAAAAATAGAGCAAAAAACTCCATAGGGCAGAGCTTTTGTACTATGTATGCATGTTTTCTGCTCAGTGATCATTGAGCGCTTCCTTCTGAGGTAGTTACCCAATGGCATCACCTGAGAAGGTTCTCTGGTCACAGTGAATTTTTTCATAAAACCACTTCCACTCAAACCTCAGTTTTTTGTTTTTGTTTTTGTTTTTTTTTTAATTTTATTGGGGGCTCTTACAGCTACTACAACATTCAGTACATCATTTGTATCAAGCACATTTGCACACATGTTTCCACATACATTTCCCAATATTTTCCACTTGAGCCCCTGATACAAGCTCCTCTTTAAAAAAAAAACTCCCCTTTCCCCTCCCCCCTTTTTTTAATAAATCATTTTATTGGGGGGCCCCTACAACTCCCATCACAATCCCTAACAACATCAGTTGTGTGCAGGCCACTTTTACACACCCATTGCCATCATCACTCTCAAAACATTCTCCCTCCCTCCAGGCCCCCATTACCATCTCCCTATATTACCCTTCCTCCCCCCTTCCCCTTGAACCCTTAGCAATTTACAAATTATTTTTTCATCCTGTACACTGTACCATATGGCCCAACACTCACTTCCCTGTTGTCCGTGCTACATGTAGATCCCTGAAGTTGGTCTCCCTTTCTATTCCTCCATCCCTCCACCCCCCTGGTATTGTCACTCCTATTACTAGTTTTGATGGATCATCTATCCTAAGTTTCCCGTATTTCCAACTTCACTGTACATCTCCTGATCTAGCTGGATTTATGTGGTAAAATTGGGGTCATGATAGTGGGTGGGAGGTAGCATGGGAACTAGAGGAAGGTTGCATATTTCATAGCTCCTACCCTGTATCTTAACTGACTCATCTCCTCCTTGTAACCCCTCTGTTTTTGTAATGAGAACAGCACTGTGAAATTTTATTTCCTGCTTAAGAAAGATGCTGCAGAAACTGTTAAGATATTGAACACAGCTTACAAGGACAGTGCAAAGGGAAAACCTCAAGTGTAAGAGTGGTTTTCTCATCTCAAAAAAGTTGAAATGTTATCAAAAGGTGAAAAAAGGTGAAGTTTGAAGACAAACTTCATTCTGGGCACCCATCAACTTCCCAAACAGATGAGAACATTGACAAAATTTGTGCATTTGTGCTCAAAAACCAATGATGAGTCATTGAAGAGATGAAGAAGATGTGTGGACTATCTTGAAGCTCAGATCAGTGAATTTTAACAGAGGACTTAGGAATGAGAAGGGTCAATGTGAAATTTTTTTCTTGGGTTCTGAGTGACCAGGAAAAATAGCATCAAGTGGAAACATGCCATTCTTTTTAAGAACAACTCTGAAGCAACCCAGTGATTTTCTCCAAGATCATTAATGGAGAAGAGACATGGTGCGATTCTCACAACCCCAAAAGCAAACACCAGTCAAGTCCGTGGAAGACACCATCATCACCTCACCTGCCCAAAAATCCTCAAGTGAAATCAAAGATCAAGATGATGTTCTTTTTTTTTTTTTTTTTTTAGGTGAGAGACAGAGTGCTTTTGATGTTTGTTCTACCAGGTCAGACTCTTAATCAAGTTTTTTTATTCAGAGGTTCACAAAAAATTGAGTAACAGTGTATGACATCAAAGGCCTGATTTGTGACAGACAGAGGCTGATTTTGCCATCACAACAATACACCTGCTCATGCAGCCAGTTCTCAGTGTGCCAATTGTTGGCAAAAAAACATGTATCTCTTGTCCCACACAACTTACTCTCTTGACCTCGCTCCCTGGGACTTCTTTTTGCTTTCACAAATGAAGAGAGACATGAAAGGACAGCAATTTGACAATGTAGAAGAGGTTGGGCGGGGAGAGGAGGGAGGTGCTATCCGCCATCCAAAGAGATGAGTTTGAAAATGTTTCCAAGAATGAAATCACAGATTTGACAAATGTATTAAGTGTAATGGACAGTACTTTGAAGGTGATAAGGTTGCTTTGTAAAAATAATTTAAATGCATAACTTTGGGGAAAAGTCCAGTTTTTTGTTTGTTGGTTTGGTTGCGTACCCCCTCATATATTCCAGACAGTTCAACCAGAATGTTTGAGTATGTTTTCCTGGCACTGGTCTTGTAAAAAATTTCTCAAGGGAGTCTAAAATGTAGTCAGGATTAAGAACCACAACATGACAAGGTAGCATAATTTCTCTTTAGAGATCCTAGGTTTATGTTTGACTTTGAAAAATGCAAAAGTGAAAAACATGCCAACCAATTTCTGTGTTCACTCCCATTGTTTCTCTCTTTTACCATTAGGTTCATTGGAAAGCTTTCGTTTCTGAATCTGGAGAAACAGTTTTATAATCTTATGTATAATCTCTCTCCATTTTATCCAAATTAATATAAAGTTTTCTGCTGGAAACAGCACGATTTTATTCTTCCTTGTTTAAATTGTGCAATGTTACGTGGACTGTTAGTTAACCCAGGAATTAAGAGTTGCTCTAGCCCTCCATTCTCTTGATGAAAGTCTCTTTTCAGGAGTACTTTCCCTCAACACATTCTTGGGTAAATTTCTGAGCACTTGAGTTATCTGCCTGAAGCCTCAAATTACGCTCTCAAGTTGACCACATGGTTTATGCTATCAGTATGACTATGGGTGAATTCCTGTTTTTATAAGTACGCAAGTATTTATAAGATTCTGAACCATAAGTCTGAGGAGAGGCATGCAGATTCTACATGCCTATGTGATTGATCCTTGAACCACCCTGACCCCACACCTCCCACACAAAACCTGGACACTAGGACCCAGGCGAGCTTCTCAGGATGGTAATATTTCATCCATGTTGTCACACATCATTACTGAGAAAATTAAGTTTATACCTGTGTAACTCCACTGAGAAGGGTCACTTAGAAGTATATACTTAATTTCTTCTCAACTTTACTCATCTATTTTCTCCCCATGCTGATTTACATCTGTATCAATTCACTTTAATAAGACATAAGCACAAATATAATAACTCTTCTGAGTCCTGTGAATCCTTCTTAGGAATCAACAAAGCTGAGCTTGGTCTTGAGAGGCTTCTAGTTTCAATCAAATTACCCCCCCGAAGTTTTGTTTCCTTGCAATTTTATTCACTGATAGAAAAGAGAGAACAACAAAATATTGAGTAGTTGGTTTTTCAGCACCTCCCCCACAAAAGAATTAACTCATTATGAAGTAGAAATTAATTTAATAGTTTTTAATTGACCCTCTTAGCTATTACTACTGTTTACTTTTGTCCCAATTCCTTTTTAAATAGCTTTATTGGCATATACTTTACATATCATATAATTTAATCATTCAATCATATTAAGAAGATTTGCATAATCACCACAATAAATTTCAAAACGTTTTTTCTCATCCTCATTAGCTCCTCATTTTCCCCCATCCTCCCTTGCATGCCCTTATTTAGTTACTGTCTCTATAGATGTACCTGAATTTCATATACACAAAATCTTACAAAAGAAAATACAATAGTACAAAATCATACAAGGCAAACACACAAATAAAACAGGGGTGACTGCACAAAAGAGAAAAACCACAAACAAAAGAGAAAGCAGTACATATTAAAAACTAAGCAACTTTAAATGGGTCAAAAGGGAGAGTAAAGGAGAGGATGCTACATTTGAACTTAATAGCATAATCAACTTTAGAATGCTGTTTGTATGATAGCCAGCCTATTTGCATTCCTTGACTTTTAATCGATGTGTGGACCTTGCAAATGGATTTTGGTCTTCCACTGTCATTTGTAGCCTTCTGCAAACTGGATGTTCATAACTTAAGATCTGATACTCTGATACTACCTTTGGGTTTAGATTTTATTATCTCCTTGTTTGTTTATTTCATTTTCCTTGCATCACAAAGGCTCCTGTGTTTCTTCCATGTCTGCCTAGTTGATGATCCACTTATATGGCTGCTTGTCTGAAGATGAGCCTTTACGATTCCAGAAGCTATTCTTTCTGAAAGCAGGCACCATCCTGTTTCTTCTCCACACTTTGCGCTCTCAACCATCACTTCATGGGGGTGGGGTGGGGGACATCTAGCTGGGCCATATTATGAACACTCATTACTCTTGGAATAGGGCTGGAATGATCCTTCTCTTAGTTCATTCCTTTGAAAAAGTGGCTACACCAAGGATTAAGAAAAACACATTGGACATACCTAATTGAAGTTACACCTGTTTCCACTGCAATATGAGTGTACTTCTGTCTCTGTGCCCGGTGCCCTCTTTTGGTTAGTTATCATTCAGTTGTACTTAGGACCCACCCACTCCTGTATGACCTGCAAATGTAATTGATAGCATCTCAAAGAACCTATTTACAAGTTGGATTACACTCACAGGTTCAGGGGCTAAAGCTTCAACATCTTTTTGAGGGTCGCAATAGAATTTTTAACACATTGAAATCCAGCTCAAGCTTAATTCAATCTCAAAGTAAATCCCCAAACCTATGCCCAAGCATCACCCAGGTGGACCACTTAAAAGTTCACATTTTGGACAATTGAAGGTATTTTTTTCCACATTATCCACCCAAAAAAAGACCCACACCATGTTCCTCAAAAGGAAGGAAAATTGGAGTGATATGCTTGAAAACCAATGGAGAAATAAGAAAAACCCTACTGCTATCCGGTCATCATCTACTCACAGTGATCCCTGAAGGACAAGGTAGAACCACCCCTGTGAGTTTGCAAGACCAGATCTGTACTGCAGCAGAAAGCCCCACCTTTTTCCCATAGAGAAGCCAACGGCTTCTGACTGCTAAATTGCCCTTTACAGCCCACCATGGATCTCCACGCCACCAGGCCTCCTAAGGTGCCAGAAAATGGAAAGAAAAGGTGATCGTGCCTGGAATAGAGACAGCAACTAGAGAATGAAAAAATAATAAACAGACAAATGAAAAACAACAAGGATATGAATTCCCCCCCCCCCAGAATCTCCAGAAAAACCTTGATGACACCTTGACTATACCTGAGTAAAATTGATTTCAAACTTCTGACCTTCAGAGTTTATAGGGAAAAAAATTATGGTATACTTGGTACAAAGTTTGTAAAAGTAACTTGTTGTGTCAGGCAGGGTTCTCTTAGAGAAATAAAAATCAAGACACTAGTAATTCTTTTTATATGTTTATATATTGAGAAAGGTATATAAGAAAGAAACAGTTAACTATCTATAACGCAGTACAGATTGCTCAGTGCAACTCACTTGTGCTTGGCAGCTAGAAGACTGGCAGTCCTTCAAGTCTTAAGCGCCGCTGAGTAGTCCTCCATAGAGCAATTCAGGCTATGTGGTAACAGGCAGCAAACAGCAGAGCAGGTGGCCAACAGTCAGCCAGATGACAGAGTCCAACAGTGCCTAGCTCAAGAGATGTATATCCCAGGAGCATGGTGAAGTAGGGCTTGGAGAAACCTCAACTCACAGCAACACAGTCCATGATTAGATGTCCCACAGTTAGTGATGCTTGGAGGTCGAGGCACAGGATGAACAAGGCAGCTCTCTGGTCCGAAGATCCAGAGGCAAGAGAGAGGGTTTGACTCGCCAAACCCTTCCTATCTCTGCCCTTCAATTCATCCTGTGTGTTCATTGGCCGTGCCATCACAACAGACCCACCAATCTTCTGTGACCATGTTGGCATAACAAACCTACCCATCACAATCCACCCCTTGCCAACATGGTAGCTGTACACAATTTTTTACCCATATAAAATTTCCAGACATCAATGAAATCAAACTTATACTTAAAATCAAACATCTATCATACATATAAATGAGAACACACTGAGTCCAATTGTAACTGATATATCATACATGAACAAAGAAAAGATTCAATAAGCTCATAAACAGAAAATACATGAACAATCACAAACCTCGCTTCTGCAATTGATCACGTGGTCGTATTTGGTAGGTAGAACTACCTTCTTCTACTATCCATTCTGTATTACCTTTGCCCTCAGCAATCACTTCAGCTGGTTGTGGTTTTTTGCCTGGTGGGGTGACCCAGACCTTCATTCCTGAGGGGTCTAGGTCATTAGATGTCCTGTCATGATGGGGTTGTTGTATTTACCATTAACTTTTATCACAGGGCATGGTAGCACTAAGAGTTGGCCTATGGGATCTCTTGGATTCCAGATATATTCCTCTTTACCCCCATTATGTAACACCAGTCCAATTTCTTCTTGATAATCTGGATCAATCACACCACGCAGTACAGTGACACCCTTCCTGATCTGTTGATCCAAAAGCATGAGAAGCCCAAAGTGGCCAGGGGGCATTCTCAGCTGCCAGTTCAGTGGAATCCGTGCTGTGTTTCCAGGTGGGAGAGTTCCTTCTTTTGGGACCAGGACCTGCAGTCCCAAAGAACATAGGGTTGCTGGGACAGGAAGCAAAAACGCTGCAAGTGGGTCAATAGGAGTAATAGTGAGTGGTGCCACTCCAGTTTCCATCCCTTG
>PVJH01015778.1:0-52597 GCA_004026705.1 Nesogale talazaci
TTTTTGGGCATCACTGCTCTCCGATGGTGGGAGTAGGAGGCCCAGCCCCACTGCTGGAACTGAACCTCCGTCCCAGTGGGCCGCAGTCCCACGCACGACCACTACGCCACCGGGACTCAGCCCCCATTTGGAAGTTCTGTAACTATACTACTCCCAATTTTTATTGTCATTGTCTTCTTTACAATTCGATATCTCTGGTTCCTCATTTTCCATCTTGTAGGTTTATTTTACTTTGGCTATTTTATATCTAGGTTGACTGTTGGGCCATGTTGTCATGCATGTTAATCAGAGATTGTTGTCGGCCATTGTTTGTTCTCTGAAGAACTCACTTTAGAATTCCTTATAAGGTTGATCTGGTTTTGAAAAAAATGTCCTTATTTCACTGTTGCTTTTGAGGGATAACTTTACTGGGTACATCATTCTTTGTTGCCAAAAATTCCCTTTTAGAGTCAAAACGTTGTTGGAAGAAAGCTTCCCTAACATGAAAAACAAGAAGGGAGGCATTCAAGCAGCGGACAGACCCCAAACCGGGGGTTTTCATGATGTCAGGGAAGCTTTCTTCCAACAACTCTTGGACAATTTCATCTGTGGTGTTTATTGTGTCTTTCTTTCTGTTCCAGAATTCCCATTACACTTGTTATTCCTTTTGATTGGAGTCTACATAATTCTTTTTTTGGGGGGGCATCACTGCCCTGGTGGGAGTAGGTGGCCCAGCCTTGCTCCTGGAGAGCTGCTGCTGGATTTGAAATGCCAACTCTGTGGGCTGCAGTCATGTACACAACCACTGTGCCACCGGGGCTCAGCCCTCTACATAATTCTTAGGCTTCTTTGGAATTTTTTCAGTTCTTTTTGATGGTTTCTCCAGCATGGCAATATTGAGAGATTTGTTTTCAAGTGCATTAGTTCTACCTTCCATTGATTCATTTATAGTCTTCTGCTCTTTCAATGTATTATCTATTATCAGTGTACCATCTATCTAAAACCTTAGTAACTAATTTTCTGGATTTATATAAGGTGTTTTTGTATAATTTAATTTTTTCATTAATTGTCAGTTTGTTCTTTTAATATTTTCCTAAATTCATCTCTCCCCGTGTTTTTCTTGAAACCTTTGAAGGAATCTAAGTACAATTCTTTTAAATTCCCTTATTAGGTAGTTTCAAATTTCTTCCTAAGGCAGGCCCTTTTTACCCCCAGAAAGGTCTTTTGGATCTGTGTTTTGGTCACTTATTTGATCACTCTATCTTGTTTCCTCATGTGCACAGACATTGTTGTCGCACGAAATTTGGGTGGTTTATTTATATTTAATTGATGATTGAATATTGATGTATCCTTAAGCACTCTCCATCTGTCTCCAGGTGAATGTGATAAAGACTGTGAGTGTGTGTGCAGCCTTGTTTGATGTTAATGCAGTGCAGTGAAGGTCTGGCTCATGTTAGCTGCTATCGATGACCAGGTGGTACAAGATCAAGGAGAGACTCTCACCCAGTAGTTGGGAATACAGGAGCTACAGATGGCCAAGGATGTGTATGCATAGTTGCTGTCTCTCATTACATGAGACATTAAAGAGTTTTTTAAAAAGGAGGGAATAAAGAGATGCTGATATCAAGAGGCTCAAGCAGAAAGAAAATGGCTTGAAAATCATGATGGCAGTATCTGTACAAATTTGCCTGATATAATAGAGTTATGGGTTATTATAATACCTGTAAGAGTCCCCAATACAATGATTAATAAAAAACTGAGAGAACAGGCAACCAACAACAAAAAATAATTTAATAACAGAAAAAAGAAAATAAAGTAAGGGAAAAGACAAAAAATAATTTAAAAAATACAGTTAAGAAAAGTTAGGAGATAGGCAAAAACAATAATAAAGTCTAAAAGCAAAGAAAAAGAAGGGACAAAAGATCACAAGGAAATCAGAGACAGAAAGGATGAAAAATATGAAGAGAAAGAAGGGAAGTACAAGGAGAAATGCGGGTGCATGATACTTGATAGCGACAGGCTCTGCCAAGCAAGGCGTTCATGGAGGCAGAGGGGGGAGGCGCCCTCTAGTGCTCGGGAGAGTTGCGAGGTCTGTCATCTGGGGTTAGGGCACCCAATCTCAATGCACTTCAGATGGCAGCTGAGTTTAGGGTGTTTGTTACCCGAAGGAATCCTTTTGGGCTTGGAGGGCAGATGGGAGCAGGGGAGCTGGTTACGAACGAGGTTCGGGCCTCTTCAGCTGTGCCCATGGATCCAGCATTGTGTATTCTATTGGTTCTGATGGGGATGAGTTCATGGGGTGTGTGTCACCTGTCACTAGGTGGCTAAGGTTGGCGCTGGTCACACTTATTACTAGGAGGGTATGGGGAACAAAGGAGAACCCTACTTTTCTCATTGCCAGACCCTGGTGTAAAAGCCAGGCTTCGTAAGAGTCAGGCTGCTGTATCAGACGCTGTTTGCAAAAGCGTAAGACGGCAGTCGCATTAGCTATCTGGTAATTCCCCTGGCCGTCTCCTGGTGACTCTTTAACTCAGATTCTCCTCCGAGTCAGTATTCCTCTGATGGGACTCACATGTTGGGCCAGGCTTTCCTCGGCGAGGATGTGTGTATGCGAGAGAGAGAAAAATACACCAGTATGCAATAAGGCATCTTTTCTCAAGAGCATGGTTAATGTCAATTTGAAACCACCAGTCACTCTGAAGAGGAAAGATGGGCTTTCTATTTCTGTAAAGTCAAAAGGGCAGATCTGCCCTGTCCTACAGGGTCTCTATGAGTCAGAACTGACTTGATAGAAGTCAGCTTATTTTTCCAGACCAAAAGAAAACTCACAAAAGAAGGTCCTCAAGAAGATGGACTGACACCAAGGCTGCCACAATGGGCTCAAGCCTAAAAGCAACTGTGGAGGGAGGGCTGGGCAGAGTTCTGCTGTGCTGTGCAGAGGGTTCCCTAGGAGTTGGGACAACTCGAAGATACCTATTGTCACCAAGCGAACCAACAGAACCACAGCCAGAATGCTGCTGAGAAGTGAGGCAGTGAGACTGGGTCACATGTACTTTGGACATGGTATGAGAAGAGACGGGTCCCTGGCGCAGCACCTCATGCTAGGGAAGACACGGGGTCATTAACAAAGAGCACGGCCATCAAGATGGACCCGCATGGTGGCTGCAAAGTGCACTCAGACCTGGCAAGGACTGTGGGGGTGGTGTGGCCCCCGCGGTGTTCCATTCCGTTGGGCACAAAGTTGCTATGCAGTGGAACTTAATCCACCATACCTAACAACAACAGACATGGGAGAAGACGAACTTTTGTTTGCAATATCTGCCCACTTGTGGTGTTTCTGTCATAGCAGCACTAGCTGACAATGACTACTAATCAACACATAACGAAAACTAACAACTGGTGAGGATGTAGAGAAATTGGACTTTTTACAGAGGTCCAGCAGGAATGGGTAATGTGTCACCAGTGAAAGAAGGTTGGTGGTGAATTGACTAACCCACCAGGAGGGCCCAAGATCAGGAGTCGTATCGGGGCTAACTGCACAGCAAGCTGAAGAACTGCGGACACTGGTTTGAATGTTGAAATTCACTGTAGGTGAAGTCTCCCTCAGAGTGATAATGAAATCCTTTGGTAAGAACTATTGTTTTAAAAAACCAAACAGATAACCCCCTCAGGACCAATATTGAGAGTACAGATACCAGGAGGGTAAGGGGAAGGTGGGGGGAGAAAGGAACCGGTCACCGTGACCTACATAGAATCTCCTCCCTGGGGGACGGACAACAGAAAAGTGGGTGGGTGAAGACATGACAAAATAATAATTTATAAGTTATAAATTATCAACTATTTATAAATTATGAGGGACAGGGAAAATGAGGAGCTGATACCAAGAGTTCAAGTAGAAAGTGAGAATTTTGAGAATGATGATGGCAACCAAAATACAAATGTGCTTGACACGATGGATGGAGGTATGGAATGTGGTAAGAGTTGTACGAGCCCCGAATAAAAGGATCTTTTAAAAAAAGGACCATTTTTCTTCAGTCCACACAAGCGTATTGGACAGAGTAGAGTTACCCGAGTTGCCCAGGCTGTCTGTCAGTCTGTACTGAAACAGAGGTCTGCTGGGTTCAAACCACCAACTCTTTGTCTAGCAGCTGAACGGTTAATCACTGGTGAGCCCTGGGGGTGTGGTGGTTACATGCTGGGCTTTGATCTACATCTGGGGGAGAAAGACTGGGCTTGCTACTCCCATAAAGAGTCTGGAAACCCGGGCTGAGCCCCAGTGGCGTAGTGGTTGTGCGCAGGACTGCGGCCCACTGGGACGGAGGTTCAGTTCCGGCTCCCAGGAGCAAAGGCTGGGCCTCCTACTCCCACCACCAGGGCAGTGATGGCTGAAAAAAAAAAAAAAAAGAGTCTGGAAACCCATGGGGGGTGGGGGTGGGTTCTGTGAGCCAGCATGAACTCAACGGTCTGAGGAGCTGCTGCAAGCATTCTGGTTCACCATGGGGTGTTCAGAACTGCACAGTCAACATGGAATGCTGGCAGAGAGAAAATGATTGTGAGTGAGACTATGAACACACTGCCTTCACTCCACTCAAGGAATGTCTACCTGTCTTGTCAGGAGTGACCTGAGTAATACATGAATCTGACACGTTCCATCTTTTTCCGTTTACTTCTCATCAGTACTTCACTAATGAGGGGTTTAAGAGACCACCACTTATTATTCGGACTGCACTTTTTTTTTTTTTTATAAACTTCTCCAAGGCTCTAAGATGCAACACTCCTTTACTGTATCTACAACAGGGAAGTGACCAAAGTGCAGGTGCTGGAAATTTACTCTCTTGGATCTAAATAGAAGCAGACCTTTTTATGTCTTTGAATTAGAAGTAATTCTTGTCTATCTGCTATACTGTGGTGGGAGTCAGGACCTAGCAGGAGGGCATGGAGTGGGTGGGGAGTCAGGAGAAACTCTCCCTTGGCTAAGTGCCCCATTTCTGCCTTTGCATCATGGGGTTCTGGTAGTATGGAAGGCAGCAACGCCCTGAATTCTTGATCCACAAGAAAATTCTTTACCAGGCAAGATCTGCTGATATTTTCCTCAACTGCAACTTTGAAAAATCTGGAAGGTAAGTTAAACAAGGGTAAAGGAAATGGGTACTTTAACAGATTTACTAGATTTATTTACTTTCCTGCAGTTTCACCAGAGATGGCCCAAATTGTGGCTACTAATTTTCAGCACGCTCATCCTGGTTATTTTTTATTTACCTGGCCATTGGAGCTGCCTATATTATTTCCTTATTCTTGGACCAAACTTCAGTCCCAGCTTTTTGGACTCTTCAGTAAAAACAAAAATTAGCAAGCACACACACAAAACCCAGAACTTCTTCCACAAGCTCTTAAAAGTTCTCTTTGCACACGAACTGTCGAGTGAGTACAAATAAATGCACACTGTCTCCATGCTGTCCTGTGCTGAGGTTTCCTGCCATAGATTTTAGGCTTTTCCGTTTTTCATTAACCCAACTGCCTACACCCTGTTCCTTATCTACTGATTTGCTTGTGATGGCAGCTTCCACACTTTAACACTTTCAACTAGCATTCTTTAGTGGGACCATTACCTCAGTCTTAAGAGTCAGTCTGCAGTCAATTGTCACTTATATCCAATTGTTGCCCAACAAAATGCCCAAGCAGACAGAAAATGACCATCCAACCCTAAAGCCTCTCATCAACCTCACTTGTGTCCTACAGCTAAGTCTATTACTCCTTTAAATGTTCCCTACCATCATGCTTTATATACAGCTGGCCAAGATGTGCCCACCATCTACCTGGCCCCTTCTACTTGGCTAGTTTTTCTAAGAGGCTAAATGGCAATGGTGGTTAAATCATAGACCTTGAACTCAGACTGTATGCACTGGAATACAGTCTCTGCTACTTACTAGCAATTAAGTACGACAAATTATTAGGTATCCGTGTAGTCTGTAAGCCATATCCATACCAACCGTTCGTTGATTGAGCTAAACATTAAGGCAACACTCTTGAAAACATTGACATTTATTTTTTTTTAAATCTCAAGACAGATAATCCTGAGATTTATCTGGGCCAATAATGAGAATCACTATACCAAGAGGGTAAGGGGAAGGTGGGGTTGAAAAGGGAAACCGGTCACAAGGATATACATATATCCCCCTCCCTGGGGGATGGAAAACAGAAAAGTGGGTGAAGGGAGATGTCTGACAGTGTAAGGCATGAAAAAATAATAACAATTTATAAGCTATCAAGGGTTTGGGAGGAAAGGGAGCGGGGAGGGAGGAAAAATGAAGAGCCAATATCAAGGGCTCAAGTAGAAAGCAAATGTTTTGAGAATGTTGGATATATGTATGGATTGTGATAAGAGTTGTACGAGTCCCCCATAAAATGATTTAAAAAAGAAAAAAAATCTATGTTCCAGGCATTACCAAAGTTTTCCCAACAAGTGTTTAATTCTCTGAAATATGATTTCAGGTCACTAATTTTGGGTCACTTACTAATTTTCAAAAATTTAAAGAAAAACAATGTAAGTTTATACAATGTTTTTATTATGGCTGACTTCTTAGTAGTATCATATCTATTAACAAAGCAACAGCTGCATCTTGATGCTAATTCTACTAAAATCCACTTTAAAAGTACACAAGTAGGTGTACCTGCACATACAACTGACAAATGCTCCATTTTCATGATTTCTGAGATGATTAATTAAGACATAAAACTCCGAATGTCAGTTAAACCTCAATGAGAAAAGCGTTAAAGTACACAACCTTAGTAGAAACGGTAACACTGGCATTAAGTAGTCTTACAGATCCTGATGCACACCAGCATCTCCTGACTGCTGGTGAAGAAAGAGCTTGCCAAGCATAGAAAAGAAAGAGAGAACATCTGTTTTATTTTAAACTAGAATAAGAGAAGGTAGTGAGGAATGATGTTAATCTATGGAAATATTGCAAGAAGGAAAAACATACAAACATTGAGGAAGATGTCACAGCAATAGAGACTACAGAATAAGATCAAACACATTGAGTTGAACTCGCTAACCGAGTGGTATAAAACATTAGGAAGGCCAGTGGAGTAGTGATTATCAACAGAGAGATGTGATTAAACATCTTTGAGGCTTAAAAATTCTTCAACCTCATAAGCACCTAACATCAGAGTCTCAAATTACACGAAACAACAATTGGGGAAAATAGGCAACTCAACATTAATAGTCGGAGAGTTCAATACCCCACTTTGAAGACAGATAAAACAACCAGACAACATTCTCTTTCTTTGCTTAACAAAGCAAACACTGAATAACACATTTTTTTTGGGGGGGGGGGCATCACTGCTCTCTGGTGGTGGGAGCAGAAGGCCCAGCCCCACTGCTGGAATTGAACCTCCATCCCAGTGGGCCGCAGTCCCGAGCACAACCACTATGCCACCGGGGCTCAGCCCCTGAATAACACTCTTAACCTGAGTGGTACAAACGTTAAGCACTAATGGATTACTAATTAAAAGGTTGGTGATTCATCAGAAAGTAACAAGTGTTGGAAGGGCTGTGGGGAGATAGCAGACCTGTAGGAATGTGCAGCCATTAAGGAAATCAATTTGGTAATATCTAAAACAGATGGAGATTGAACTACCATATAACCCAGCAATCCCCCTAGTGGGCACATCAGAAGTGGCAAGAAACAAACCATGGCCAGACAACTGTGCTCCAACGTTCATCACAATTGCAAGGAGTTAGAAACAATTCAAATTTCCATCAACAGACAAATCGACCAAAAAACTGTGGTACATACATATGATGGAGTTCTATGCATCTTTAAAATGCAGTGATGAGCACACGAAGCATATTGCTGCATGGGAAGAACTGGAGGAAATCATTCTAAGTGAAGTAAGTCAGGCACAAAAGGACAAATACAACATGAATCTACTGAGGTAAGCGTTAAAAAAATGGGGCATAGGGGGAAAGGCACTATATACATACATCCCTGATGTGAGGTCCAGGAACTATGGTAGGGGCCAAACACAGTCCAGGGATACATACAGCAGTCAACTAATAAGAGGAAGAAAGAAAGAGAAAAAAAGACATGAATAATGGTGGTGATGGGGAGCAGGGCACTAGCCCACCCAAGGGGAGGGTACTGTTTATATCTGACTTCTCTCTTTATATCCCTCTCCTATAGAGAGGGAGAGAGACCAGGCTTCAACAGAGAGGTTTGCAGGCTGGCCTCAATCTCAACTATGTGGATACTCGCCCCCTCCCTCAAAAGAATGCACTTCCAAGGACAGTATTGGGGTTACAGCTTGGAGAGGGGGGGAGAAACACAAAGGGAAGGGGAGGAAGGAGAGGCATCCTGGCCCACCAAACCTCAAGGATGATGTTCCTGCTCAGAACAGAAACCGCACAGGGAGGACCGTAGGGCTGGCCCCACCATGGGACAAGGTGTCCCTCACTGAACCATGATGCTGCGGGGGTGGGAATAGTGCATGGTCTGACCTCATCACTCTGGGGTGAGGCACTGAAGGCATGTAGCAGAGGGAGCAGAGCGATGAAGTCCCTGGGGACTACCAAAAATAGATTTTGGCGACAGAGTGTGGCACCCCATCAGACTTGACTGGAAAACACTTGTAGAGGCTAACAAACAGACCTTAAACTATTTATAGGTTTTTCTATTTTTGTCAGTGGCTTTCTTTTTGTTATTTTGTTCTTGCTTTCTGCTGTTATTGTTTTGTTGTTTTTGACATTCTTTGTTGTTTTATTTGGGTTTCCCTGGTTTTTGTACTTATGTACCTGCATGTCTATCTAGATAAGACAGGAAGGATAAGTAATTCAGAGATGAAAAGAATGGAACAGATGTTTTCAGGGGGGATATGGAAGAAGGGGAGGTGGGAGAAAGGAAAGGGGGGGAAACCAACTCAGGAACAAGGGAATAACAAGTGAACTAAAATCAATGGAAGTAAGACCATAGGATGCCTATAGGGGCTAAATCAAGGGCAATGTAGCAGTGAGGAATTATAAAACCCGAATAAAGGCTGAACATGATGGTAGGACAAGAGGAAAGTAAAAAGAAAATTTAGGCAGAGGACATTTATAGAGGACAAAATACAGGCATGCACATGTTAATAGATATAATAAGAGGGTAGCAGAACTATATATTCTTATCTATATGTTAAGAATTAAGGTTGCAGATAAACATTGGGCCTCGACTCAGGTACTCCCTTAATACAGAACACTTTGTTCTAACACTCTAGCATTTTGTGATGCAATCTTTCCCTACATGATCGCTGAAGACAAAATGGGTGCATAAGCAAATGTGGTGAAGAAAGCTGATGGTGCCCAACTATCAAATGATACAGCATCTGGGGTCTTAAAGGCTTGAAGATAAATAAGCAGCCATCTAGCTCAGAAGCAACAAAGCCCACATGGAAGAAGCACACCAGCCTGTGTGATCATGAGGTGTCAATGGGATCAGGTATTAGGCATCTAAGGCCCAGAATAAAACCATACCCAAGGTGAATCGGGGTGGTGGTGCATGGAGTGGAGACCCAATACCTATCTGTAGACAAGTGGACATCCCCCTCCTAGAGGGATCACAGGGAAGAGGAGTCAGTCAGGGTGCAGTATAATACCTATGTAACACAAAACTTTTCTCTAGTTCTTTGGTGCTTCCTTCACCCCACTATGATGACCTCAACTCTACCTTACAAGTTGGATTAGAACAGAGGATGCACACTGCTACAAATAAGAGCCTGCAACAGAGGGAATCCAGGATAGATAAACTCCTCAGGCCCAAGGAGAGTAGACAGACCAGGAGAATTAGGGGAGGGTGGGGGAGAACGAGGGATAGATCACAAGGATCAACTAGAACCTCTTCCCAGAAGGACAAATAATGGAAAAATGAGGGAGGGGCGACAGAGGACAATGTAAGATATGGAAAAAATAACCTATAAATAATCTATAACTTATCAAGGGTTTGTGAGGGTTGGGGAGAGAGGGGTAAGAAATGGGGAGCTATCAGGGGCTCGAGTGGGAAAAGAGTGCTTTGAAAATGATGATGGCGCCCACTGGGACGGAGGTTCAATTCCAGCAGTGCGGCTGGGCCTCCTACTCCCACCACCGGAGAGCAGTGATGCCCCCCCCCCCAAAAAAGAAAAGAAAAGAAAAGAAAATGATGATGGCGACATGTGCAAATGTGCTTGACACATTGGATGAATGTATGGATTGTGATAAGAGATGTAAGAGTCTACAATAAAGATATTTTAAAAAATCAGTATATTAAAAAACAAAACAAATGGGGCTGAGCCCCGGTGGCGTAGTGGTTGTGCGCGGGACTGCGGCCCACTGGGACGGAGGTTCAATTCCAGCAGTGGGGCTGGGCCTCCTACTCCCACCACCGGAGAGCAGTGATGCCCCAAAAACAAAACAAAACAAAACAAAACAAAACAAAACAAAAACCCCAAAGGGTTGTGATTAAACCCAACAAAGGCAACTCAGAGATAAAGCCTGGTGATCTGCCTCCACAAGGCCACAGCCTCGGACACCCTACAGAGCGGTTCCATTCTGTACACAAGTGGTTATCTGAGGGGGACTCAAAGCACTGACCATTTACATCTGACAGACCTTAACCCAAGAGTAGCAGGATACATTCTTCTCAAGTGCTTGTGTTATTCTCCAGGGTAGAACATCTGATAGGTCATGAAAGAAAAATCTCAGACTAGGAACAGACAATGTAGAAGGGATCAGCCGCCCACTCTGGAGTTAGCAGCCACTGAAAATCTTATACAGAGCTTCAAAACATTATCAGATACTGAAGGCCTAATCACTGGAAGCAGAACACTGTTGGCGAGCGTGCCGGAGGATGGGCTACTTGGGTTATAGGCTACCTGAGATGTGACTGAGAAGCTGTTTTCTCAAAGTAGAATCAATCATGAATTGAGTATAACCTGTGGGAGGGGAGTCTTTGGGATCTGCATTTGTTGATGGGGCATGGCTCAAGCCAAGAAGAAACAGATACAAAAATCTGCTAATGATTAGAACTGGTATGTGCAAAGTATGAAATCAGGAAAATAGGAAGTCGTCAAAAATGAAATGGTATATAAAGATAGGTATCTTAGGCATTAGTGATCTTTAATGGACTGGTATTGGCCATTGTGAATAAAAAATTCATGTGACCCACTATGTTGAGTATGACAAAATCAAGAGAGATGGAGTTGCATTCATTGTCAAAATCAATCTTAAAGTTTAATGCTACCTGTGATAAGACTATACCTATTTGCTTTTAAGGAAATGCAATTACATAATACTATTATTCAAATATATGCACCAATCACAAAAGCTAGTGATGAAATCGAAGGATTCAACCAACAACTTCAATCGGAAATTGATCAAACATGCAATCGAGGTGCATTGGTATGGAGATTGGAATGCAAAATTTGGAAACAAAGAGGAAGAAACAAAGTTAGAAACTATGTTATTGGTGATAGAAATGAAGCTGGAGATGGCATAAGGTAGAATCCTGCAAGACAAATGAATAGTTCATAGTAAATATTTTTCTCAAAACACTGACGGTGACTTTACAAATGAACTTTCCCAGATGGAATACACAGAGATAAAATTGACTATATCAGTGGGAAGAGATGATGGAGGCTCTCAGTACCAGTAGCCAAAACCAGGTCAGGGATGACTGTGGAACAGGTCACCAATTGCTCATATGAAAGTTCAGGTTAAAGAAAGAAAGAAAGAGAGAGAGAGAGAGAGAGAGAGAGAGAGAGAGAGAGAGAGAGAGAGAGAACAAATCAGAAAATTAAAACAAGCCCATGAAAGCCAAAATAGGACCTTGAGTTTATTCCACTTGAATTTCGAGGACATCTCAAGAACAGATTTTGACGCCTGGAACATTCACCTGCCCTGATAAACTGTGAGGGGGTATCAAGAATACCACTCATTAATAAGCAGAAAGTCATTAAACAGTGAGGAAAGAAAAGATCCAAGTAGGTGTTTAGAAGAGACTCTGAAAGTTGCTCTTAGTCTTAAGAGTCGCTAAGGCACATGGGAAAAATAATAAAGTAAAAGAGCTGAACAGAACATTTCAAAGGGCAGCTCAAGAAGACAAAGTCAGACACCAGAAAGCAATGTGCAGAGAGAGAGTGAGAAAGCCAAGATGGAAAGAACTCAAGTCTGAAAGAAATTGGGGGGGAGGGGGTACTGACAGTAGAAATTCAAGTCCTTGAGTAAACAAGCGGCCATCCAGCTGAGAAGCAACAAAGCCCACAAGGAAGAAGCACACCAGCCTGTGTGACCACGAAGTGTTGAAGGGATCCAGTGTCAGGCATCAAAGAACTAAAATTATATCATTATAAATAAGGGGGAGCACAGATTGGGGACCTAAAGCCCATCAATAGGTGAAGCGACATCCTCTTCAGAGGGGTTGCGGGGAGGAGATGAGCTAGTTAAAGTACAGTGCAGTAACAATGAAATATGCATCTTTCCTCTAGTTCTCAAATGCTTCCTCCCACCCACTATCATGCTCCTGGTTCTACCAGACAAGTCTGGCTAGAGCAAGGGATGTACACTGGAGGTGGAAACATGGGGAATTTAGGATAGATGTTCCTTCAGGACTAATGGTGGGAGTGGTGAATCTGGGAGGGTGGAGGGATGGTGGAGCAGAAAGGGGGAACCAATTTCAGGGACCTACATATAACCTCCTATCTGGGGCATGGCCAACAGGGAAATGAGTGAAGGGAAACATTGAACAGTGTATGATATGAAAAAGCAATGACAATTTGTAAATTATTATTATTATTTTTTTTGGGGGGGGCATCACTGCTCTCTGGTGGTGGGAGTAGAAGGCCCAGCCCCACTGCTGGAATTGAACCTCCGTCCCAGTGGGCCGCAGTCCCGCGCACAACCACTACACCACCGGGGCTCAGCCCAATTTGTAAATTATTAAAAGGTTCATGGGGGGAAGGGAAGTATGGGGAGCTTGAACTGGGGGCCTGGGTGGAGGGTGGATGTTTTGGGAGTGATGATGGCAACAAGTGTGCAAATGAGGCCTGCATACAATTGATGTATGTATGGATCATGAGGGGAGGTGTATGAGTCCCCAATAAAATGATTCATTACTAAAAAGGGGGGAAGGGAAGAGGAGCTTATATTAAGGGCTCAAGTGGAAAATGTTTGGAAATGAATGTGGCAACATGTGTGCAAATGTGATTGATGCAGATGATGTATGGAATGTGATAATAGCTGTAAGAGCCCCCAATAAAATTATTTTAAAAAATTCAAGCCTTAAGTTTCAACATTTAAAGATTGACACTGTGGGCAAAATACTGAATGATACAGGAAGTATAAAGAGAAGATGGAAAGAATACCCAGTCATTCTTTCAAAAAGAACTAGTCAATATTCTACCATTTCAGAGGTTGAATATGAGCAAGAATCAATGGTGAGAAAGTTCAAGTTCCATTGAAAGCATAAGCCAAAAACAAGGCTCCAGGAATTGATGGGATACAAAATGAAATATTTCAACAATCTCGATTGAGCACTGGAAGCTCGTTCACTGGTCTATGCCAGGAAATATGAAGACAACTCATTGGCCAAATGGCTGTACTCATTCCAAAGAAAGGTGACCCAACAGAATACGCAAATTACAGAAGAGTATCAATGATATCACATGTCAGTAAACTTTTTCTGAAGATCATCCAACAATGGTTTTAGTGGTATATTGACAGGGACATGGCAAAGATTCAGACTGAATTGAGAAGAAGTCATGGACTATCGTGGGATACCATGGCTGATGTCTAAATGGATCTTGACTCAAGGAAGAGAATACCAGAAAGATGTTACTTGTGTTTTGACTATGCCAAGGCATTTGATTGTGTGGACCATAACAAACTATGGATGACCTTGGGAAGAATATGAATTCCGGAAAGTTTCATTTTACTCATGCAGAATTTATACATAGATCCAGAGGCAGTGGTGCAATATATCAAGGGACTACTGCATGGTTTAAATAAAAAAAGCTGTGTGCTATAGGACTGTTCTCTTTCAAAATACTTAATCTGTATGCCGAGAAAATGGATTATTTGAACAAACTGGAATATATGAAGAAGACTGTGGCATCATGATTGGAGTAAGGCTTATTGGAGATGACATAAGCTAGTTTGTTGAAAGTGAGGACTTGATACACCTGCTGACGCAGATCAAGGACTGCAGCCTTCAGAACGGATATGACTCAATGTCAAGAAGACTACAATCTTCACAACTGAACTATGATAAACAGAGAAAAGAAAAAAAGTTTTCAAGGATTTTGTCTTTCTGGGATCCCTAATCAATGCTCATGGAAGCACCAGTCAAGTGATCAAAAGACAAGCTGCATTCGGTAATCTGATGCACAGGACCTCTTTAGAGTATTGAAAGGATGTACTTTGAGGAATAACATGTCCCCCACTCAAGCCATGCATGGTAACTTCAACTGCTTCATATACACATGAAAGTTGGATATTGAATAATCAAGACTAAAGAAAAATGGATGTATTTGAATTGTAGTGCTGGAGAATACTGAAAGTACCATGGACTGCTCAAAGCACAAAATGATAACATCATGGAAGAAGTACAGAAAGAGTGCTCCTCAGAGGTAAGGAGGATGAAACCTTCTCTTGCATACGTGGGATGTGATGTCAGGAGAGAGCAGTCCCTGGAGAAAGGATCTCAGGCTGAGTAAAATGGAGGGGTCTCTATAAGATGGACTGATACAGTGGCTGCAACAAGGGTTCAAGGACAGACATGATTGTGAGGATGGGGCTGGACTGAGCAGTATTGTGTGGATAAAAGTCTCTATGGGTCAGAACTTACTCAATGTCACTTAACAACTAACAACAAAAGAAACAATAAGTTTAAAGGGCTGAAATAATACTAAACATGTTTTCAGACCATAAGAGAATAAAATTAGAAAACTAACAAATAAATTTGAGAAATTTACAAATGGGTGGGTAATAACAGTACACTCCTAAATAAGTAACAAGTCAAAGAGAAACCACAAGGAAACCTAGAAAACATTTTAAGATGAATCTGAAAACACAAAACATCCCAGACTTTGTAGGATGCAGGAAAGCCATATCCCAAGGGAATTTCTAACTGTAAGCCCTATATTGAGATAGGAAGGACAGGTGAAACCAAAAGCAAGCAGAAGAAAAGAAGCATTAGAACAGACACAAAGGAAATAGAAATTAGACAAAAAGATGAAATAACAAGCTGGCTCTTTGAAAAGATCACAATCAACAAAGTTGAGAATTCTTTCATTAGACTGAGCAGGAGAAAAAGAAGAGTCAAATAACTAAAATCAGGAATAAATGAAGAGATATTCAGAAGTGCCACACAGAAGGGGTCATAAATCCAGGGTGACGTATAGCACTGAGGAAACACAACCATTCCCTAGTTCTTGAATATTTCCCCTTCCTATTATGGTTTCTGTTTTACCTCATTAATCATGTTAGATTTGAGTATTTTCATTTGTATAATTAAGATGGTTGATAGTGAAAGCCAAGATAGATAACCAGCCAGAAACAGTAATGGGAGTAATGGTTCCCTGAGGGTATAAGAAGGGTTGGGGGAAGGAGAAGCTGATAGCATTTATGACAATATAACCCCACTCCAGGTGAGTAATCAAAAGACTTATATGTGAATGGATATATTGGAGGTGCAATATATATACACATATACATACGTGTGCACACACACACACACACACACACACACGGAGCCTGGGGTGGAGAAGGGAGGGCATAAACGGAGCTGATATCAAGGAGTTCAAGAATAAAGAAAATGTTTTGAAACTGTTTATGGCAGCAATTCATAATACTGCTTGATGTGATTGGATTATGGAATGTTATCATTTCTGTAAGAGCTCCCAATAAAATGATTAATTAAAAAAGAGGAGACATTATTACATTATAAAAGAAATAAATCACTGGATGACAACATATTAGATAACTCAGGTAGTATAAAACATATAAACTACCACAACAGCCTTAAGCAGAAAGAGAAAATCTGAATAGATTTATAATAAATAAAGAGATAAGCCAGTAGTCAAAAAACTTCCCACAAAGAAAATAGCCAATTGCTTCACTGGTAAATTTTACCAAGCCCATGAAGCATGAACATCAATCCTTAACAAATTTTAAAAAACACAAGAAGTCTGGGTCTCCTACTCCCATCACGGGACAGCAGTGATGCCCCCCCCCCCCCCCCCAAAAAAAAAACACACACACAAGAAGTAACATTTCTTAATTCATAATCTGCCGGGCATTTAAGAATTCTTTAAACCCATGAGGCCAAAATTACCTTAGTATCAAGCCAGACATCCCAAGAAAATAACACCTAATCTATGTAAAAAGTCTTCAACAAAATTATAGTAAACCATATTTGGCAACACAAAACAATCAATACAATATTCCATAATAATAAAGTAAAATAAAACACAGGATCAAAAACAAAAAAACAAAACAAAAGAAAAATGGGATGAGCCCGGTGGCGTAGTGGTTGTGCGCAGCGCAGGACTGCGGCCCACTGGGATGGAGGTTCGATTCCAGCTCCACGGAGCAAAGGCTGGGCCTCCTACTCCCACCACCTGATGCCCCCCCCCCCAAAAAAAACAAACAAACAAAAACACAGGATCCTCCCAATACATGCAGAAAGTCATAAAATTCTGTTTTACCATCCAAATACTCAACAAATTTAGAAAGCAACTTCTTCAACATTATAAAAACTGCATGAAAATATCACAGCTAACATCACACTCAGTGGTGAATGACTGGAAGTTTTTCCCCTAAGGCCACGAACAAGACTAGAATGACTGCTTTCACCACTTCTATTCAATAGTGCATGACTGGAGGTTGTAAGCAGAAAGAACAGTAAGTAGGCATGAAATTGGGTAAAAAAGCCTTGTGATGGATTGAACAGTGTCCCCCCCCCTCCCCCCCCCCCCCCCCCCCCCCCCCCCCCCCCGCCACACAAGGCGAACTTGGCTGGATCACGATTCCCAGTGGTTTGGTACTTATATAATGATGTACTATGGTAGTTGGGGTATGATGTTATCATTGCCTATAATGTGGTCAGTTTTGATTTGATATAAGCGGATTCTGAAGAGATACAGCACTCTTACTCAGATGGCAACCCTGACCTGAAATAAGGGGTTTCCTACACCATCTTTTATCCTGTACAGGAGAGAAGGAGAGAAAGCGCAGAGAGAGAAGGACCCACCACCACCCAGAAGAGTCAGGAGCAGAGCATGTCCACTGGAGTCAGGGCCCCTGTGGGAACCTCCTCGAATCAGGAGTCAGAGGAAAAGGCTTCCCTGAGAAATGGCCCTCACAGTTTGGTTTTCTAGACTTTTAAACTGGAAAAACAGATTTGTTTAGTAAAGCCACTACCTGTGGTATTTCTGTTACAGCAGCCTTAGCTAGGACAAGCATCTGCCTGGAAATAAATTAGTAAAATTATCTCTGCAGATGACATGATTTTGCAGAAAATGCTAAGGAATCCACTGAAAAAAATGTTTCGAGCTAATAAGCAAGTTTAGCAAGATTTCAAGGTAAAAGTTTGATATAAAGAAATCTATTGGGCTGAGCCCCGGTGGCGTAGTGGTTGTATGCAGGAGTGCGGCCCACTGGGATGGAGGTTCAATTCCAGCTCCACAGGAGCAAAGGCTGGGCCTCCTACTCCCACCACCAGAGGGCAGTGATGCCTTAAAAAAAAGAAATCTATTATATATCACTATACTAGCAACATACAATCTGAAAATGACATCGACAGAACAATTCACAGTAGTATCAAAAATAATAAGTGTTTAGAAATAGATTTAACACAAAGGGTGCAAAATATTATGTTTTTTTGATGTTACATAAAGAGACATACCTGCTATATTTGTTTGCTAATCATTCCTGTCTCCAGAGAAGTATTTTGTACACACTCTAGTAAAACACTGGCATAGTGGCACTTAAAAAAATACCTTCTATGGAGAGGGATCATTTGGCAAACAAATGTAGAAAACACATGGTATTTGTGAGAAAAAAAGTGGTATACATTGGAAATATCACCATGTAATTGAAAGAGATACAATAAATGACAAGGCACCCCATGTTTATGGATTGGAAGGCAATACTGTTAAGATGGCAAAACTACCGAAAGCAGTTTATAGACTGAGCACAAATTCCAAGAATTAAAAAATCAGTTACTTCAGAAAATAGAAATTGACAAGCTCATTCTAAAATTCATAGGGTTTCTGAAATACAATGGTTTCTGAATATCCAAAACAATCTTTAAATAGATCAAGTTGGAAGATTCGTATTTCTTGATTTCAAAACTCACTACAAAGCAATAGTAAACAATACAGTATGGTACTGGCACAAACATAGGCAAATAGTTTAATGGAATAGAACTGAAAGTATAGAAATAAACTCCTATACTATGGTCAATCCATCTTTTACAAGCGGGCTAAGATCATCTGATAGGAAAAAGGAGTCTTTTCAACAAATGGTGCTGGAAGGACTGGATTTCATTCACCTACTATAAAATTCACCCTTTTTAAAATGCTTTTTTTAGTAGGTTTTGAAGGTATTTGCCACTAATTGCTAATTGCTCCAATAAATAGAAAAATCTCTTCAACTTTCTTCCAGTTTCAGAATGACTGACATAATGAACCCGATACCAACAGAAACACGTTCTCATCCCCTCAGGTATACTGAGGTGTGGAAGGTTAAAAATGAGCTGATCAAAGCACTTTCAAAATGACTGCTAATCCTTCAGGCACACAACTAAATATAACAGTTCAATATTTTCCTTGTCAATTAAGTAAAAATACTTCACTACAGAAGCAAAACTACTATCTAGACTTCTTAGAATTTGCTGTTTATAAAAAAATACTGAGTGAACTAGATTAAAAAAGAAAACCAAACAAGCACAGATATAATTTATTACTAATGAATGCATATTTTAAAAATCCCTTCATTCCACAAATATTTATTGAGCACTTACTATGTGCAAAGCACTCTATTAGGCTCCTGCTGCCATGGAGAGAGCGGAAGGTCTGATACAGGGAGATCCACCATAGGCAAAGGGATTTAACAGTGCCTCCCTACCCTCCCAAGAACCATCAGACAGTAAACAGCATCTTTGAAGAAAATAAGTTTCTCCATTGAGTGCCTGAAGGGGGCACTGTCACCCAGGACATGTCCACTCTTGGGCCCCATTTGAGCACCAAGAGCCAAGGTGAGAAGGGCAGCTTGCTCTATGTCTGACAGAAGCGTCACTCTATCTCTGAAACCCATACAAGCACATTTGGGAATGCGATCACCAAGCCAACCATGGGGAAAACAAGTGGATGAATAAGACCCAGCAGCACGGTGTTCTTATTTTATTATTTGTTTATTTTAATACAAAGCTTTGGCATTAGCAATTTTATGAAAAAATAAAATGTACTAAAAATAAACGCTTGTGTGGCATGATTGGTAAATGATGCACAAAAATAGGTTCTTTTTTTTCCCTTCAAGGCAGTCAGTCAGGAAGCGGTCTTTTCTTCTTTAAAACCATTCTACCCTATGAAGTAAAAGGAAAAGAAGACAGAGGTCATGGATCAGTTAAATTAAAGGGAAGTTGTCAATATTTAAAAATAAATGATAATATGATCTTGAGTACAAAGGTGGCCTGGGAGCTGTCTCTCCATTATTTTTCAACCCCATTAAAAAACCCAGTTAACCATTAGCATCTCCTAAAATCAGCAGTTTCAGACCTGCAGTCAACTGGCTCAGTGATCTCTGACCTTGCGTTCCCCAAAGGCATGAAAAGTTTAGTTCAAAGAACAACTTGGTTGTAAAAATACATGGGCGGGCTGAGCCCCGGTGGCGTAGTGGACTGCGGCCCACTGGGATGGAGGTTCGATTCCAGCTCCCAGGAGCAAAGGCTGGGCCTCCTACTCCCACCACCTGAGGGCAGTGATGCCTAAAAAAAAAAAAAAAAAAAATACATGGGCAACTATATTTACAACTTAGGACTTTGCTGAGTCTAAACGCATGTAAGTATGGACTGTTCTGAAGCCTGTAGCTGTTGCCTTTGAGACACTCCTTCTCATTTCTCAATTGTGATTACTTATTTTGAATCAAGATTTGACAAGTATAGATTCCAGGATATCTTGGCAGGAATTTTCCAGACTTGGGGGATTAAGGGTATGTATGTGTGCCTTCCTCTTTCCCCCCAGGTGCTTAAAAATGCCAGAAGGTTTACAGAAAGTTTCTTTTACTGTTCTCCAGGATACTGCTACCCTTTTTGAAGCTCGGGATCCCAGGCATTAAGGATCTGCCCTGGCTCCTTGAGGCCTAGTTCTCCCTCTAATGAAAACTCGGTTGGTTTTCATGGTTCCCAAAGGATTTGCTCTGTGCTCCCTGCTCTCTCCTCAGTTCCAGAACTCTAAGCACTTAGTTTTGGTTATCCTACAGCTGTGTGGTATCTCCTGTTCTGCCTCTCCAATTCCCTGACCCCCTTCCCCTCCTCCAGTATGAGACAGTTTAAGTTAGTCTTGTTTTCTTAGCTATGTTCCTGTCATTAGTCTCGACCACTCCAAAACAACTTATAGTCACTAGGTATCACCTTTCTGCTGAAGTCTTTAAATGTTTACCAGAAAAAAAAATCCAAATCCCCTACCATCACCCTTTGTTGCCACCGGCTAGAGTTGACCCAGCAAAACTAGACAGCTCGCGCCCTGAATCTAGCCCTTGTTTATGCCCGGCCTGGTTCCAAAGTAATTCCCTCTCTACAGCTTCCTTCAACTCGCCCAGGTAAGATGAACAGTCACCTGGAATGTGACACTGAGCACTACCTACTGCTCAGACTGCGCTCACTCTCACGCACTCCTCACACACAGGCTCTGTCACTTCAAAGCACGCGCTCTGAGCATACAGCACTGCAGTGTTTCTCTTCCCAGAGCCGCAGAGAGCACTCTGCAGGCTCCAGCTCCCTCCGCCCAGCGCTGGACCCCTGTGAGCACTCCAGGAGATATGCGTTGAAAGAACTCACTGCAAGAGTCCACGCTGACTCAGCGACACCCTCTGTGCGTTTCTGAGACTGTAACTGTGTCTGGGAGCAGAAACCCAGGCTTTCTCCCAAGGTTTTGAAGTGCAGATCACAGCCCAATGCAGACCACTCTACCACCAGGTTCCTCAAAGAAGGAAAGATCGCAGCAGCTCAACTTTTGGGGCCAGGATCTGGTGTGAAGGATGTTTCTAACAACTTCACCGACACTTAGCTCGTCACTTGGTTCTTTATTGTGGTTTGTATTTAAGAGGGCACACTGGGCTGAGCCCCGGTGGCGTAGTGGTTGTGTGCGGGACTGCGGCCGACTGAGATGGAGGTTCGATTCCGGCTCCCAGGAGCAAAGGTTGGGCCTCCTACTCCCACCACCTGAGGGCAGTGATGCCTAAAAATAAAAAAAAAAAGAGGGCACACTGTCTCGTGCAGTATTTCCTCAGAGAAGTGGGCACCTGAGGACTTCTTAGCTTACTTTATTTTGCCGCTCTTTGAGAGAAATGGTAAACAATGACTACAGTTGTAAAGTCAAATGTGGGAAAGGGAAGCCCTGGTGGCGTAGTGGTAACGTTAGGTCAGCAACTTGAAAGCAAGCGAGGCTTCCTGGCTCCCAAAGAGTCACTCTCTCAGAAACGCACAGGGCAGTTCTAAAGTTGGAATTCTTACTATGAGTTTGGATAGACTGTAACCAGGGCAGTGGGTTTTTCTGAAAAAACGGGGTGGGGAGACAACCACAACACATATTACATTAGTTCAACCCCAAAGTCTCCCACTGGCTTCACCTAAGGGTCCATGCACAGGAACCACTGTGGGGGTGGCACAGTACTGGGCAGTGTTTCCTTCTGTTGTGCTCAGGGCCACTAGGGGTCAGAACTGACTTGATGGCACTTAAAATCAACAACAAAGTTTCCAGTTGTCTCTAGGCCCGTGTTTGTCATCATGTTTTTGGAAAGCCAAAGCTGTGTTCCCCAACCGTGTTATTTGAAGCCCTCAAATGGTTTCTGGGAGCACAGGCAAGTGGTGTAATGGGCAGAGTGGAAACCAGAACATTGGCTTTGTGTTTCAGTGCCCTTTTTTCTGTGGTATCCCCGGGGGGGACCACTCAATCCCACTGAGCCTCAGTTTATTCCTGTGGCTTTATCCCAAACTCAGAGCATCTAAATGGAGAAATTAGAACAAGAAGATTAACTAGCCACCAATATGTACATTTCAGATCATGGGTAAGGTGAAATCTTTGCTAAAACTGCTACAAGAAATGAAGTTTCAGCAAATAAAAATAAAAGCCACCCAAGGTGGGTGCTAGCATTATACTAAGAATTACAAATTGCAAATATTTTAGATCAATGATCCTCAAACTTCACAGTGCAGCTCACTCATGGGTTGTGAAATGAAACTAGGAGTCGATGGCTGGCATTAAGAAGGAGGAAGAAAGCATAGGCTAGAGTCTATCAGAGGCAACTGCACATAGTAAGGGGAACACTGGTGAAATTTCTATTTCAGTTATAAATGTGGTGTACTGGGTTACAATGTAATACAATTCTTAGAGTAGGAGACAGTTCAGGGGGGAAAAGATTCTGAAAAGCATTGCTTTTGATGTGCAAGCATTCTAAGAGAGGGAGTAGGAAGAGAATTCCAACCTCTTTAGACTCTCGTTTCTTTTACAGAGGGGTCATTGGAACAGATGATTCACATGGGACTCACAGAACTGCAATGAAGGAATCAGAGAGACGTGCACCTAACCCAGGAAGTATCTGAAGAAACCCAGTAGCATCTGTCGGAATAACTAGACCCTGGCAAGCACGCTGAGGGGCCCTGGTGGTCTTCCTGTTGGGCTGCTAACCACAGGCCCAGTTTAAAAGCACTAGTCTGTCAGGGAGAGAAAGATGGGGCTTTTTATCCCCACAAGGAGTTCCAGTCGCAGAAGCCCAGAGGGGCGGTTCTGTGCTGTCCCAGAGGGTCATGATGAGTTGGAACTGACTCAATGGCAGTGAATTTGAAGGGTTGTTTGCTTGTTTTTTTACAAGCACACTAATTTTTAAAGTGCCCCGTGTCATATCCTGATACGCAGAGAGTTCTTATGTTAAGTGGAGCTTTACCTTTTAGTGGCTGTCTCCAAAAACTCAAGAGAATTATCACCCTCTGTTCTCACTGGCTAGTCAAAATGTGTACTAAATGAACCTATATGGATAGAGTATATTACAGTAAGAGGCTCTTGGTTAAAACAGAAACAAACAAAAAGCCAACAGGAGCAGCTCTTTGTAAGCACTCATAAATAGTAACTATGAGTCAGAATCGGCAGGGGACTGGTAAAGACTTATGCCTTCAGAGTGACTGGGTGGTGCAAATGGCTGGTATCAACTGAAAGACTAGAGGGTTAAGTCCACCCACAGCTGCCTTGGAAGAAAGTCCTGGTTAAAAACCCAGCCAATAAAGGTGAAGCAAAATCCTCTTACAGAGGGGTTGCAGGGAGGAGATGAGCCAGTTAAAGTACAGTGTAGTAACAAGGAAATATGCAACTTTCCCCTGGTTCTCAAATGCTTCCTCCCACCCACTATCATGATCTGTCAGACAAGTCCGGCTAGAACAGGGGAGGTACACTGGAGTCAGAAACATGGGGAATTTAGGATAGATGTTCCCCCAGGACTAGTGATGGGAGTGGTGATACTGGAGGGTGGAGGGATGGTGGAGTAGAAAGGGGTAGCCAATTTCAGAGATCTACATATAACCTCCTCTCTGAGGCATGGCCAGTGGGGAAGTGAGTGAAGGGACACCGTGGACAGTGTACAATATGAGAGAGCAATGGCAATTTGTAAATTACTAGGGGTTCATGGTGGGGAAGGGAGGATAAAAATATGGAGAGCTGGAACTGGGGGCCTGAGTGGAGGGAGGATGTTTTGAGAGTGATGATGGCAGCAAGTGTGCAAATGAGGCCTGCATACAATTGATGGATGTGTGGATCGTGAGGGGAGATGTATGAGTCCCCAATACAATGATTCATTAAAAAAAGGGGGCAGGGGGAGAGGGGAGCTTGTACCAAGAACTCAAGAAGAAAATGTTAAACTATTTTTAAAAAACAACCCAGCCACTGAAAACCTTCTGGAATAAGTTCAGTTCAATGCTGATACGCATGGGGCTTCCATGAGTCAGAAATGACCTGATTGCAGCTGGTATTCTCATCTTTGCATGTCCTTCAACTGGAGGCACCTCTCATATTACCCATGTTTCTTCTTTTCTAAACTAAGCATCCCTATGATATCAAATGACATTTTCAGTCTCCTTATATATCGAGATATGCTCATCTAATAGAACTCTTAAAAAGTGCTTCAAACAGAAATCAGACATCTTCAGTAGAGAGGACAATGGAAGTGATCAATTCCTTTTATCTAGTCTGAGTAAAAGAATCCTGGCAGCATGCTGGTTACACACTGGGCTGCAATTCTTAAGGTTCCGAGTTCAAAACTGCCAGCCGCTCCATGGGAAAAAGACAGGACTTTTCCCGTGGAGAGCTGCAGACTCACAAACCCACAGGGGGTAATTCTACCCTGCCCTATAAGGTTGCTGGGACTTGGCATCAGCTGAGTGGCAGTGCATTTGGGCTTGGTTAAGTCTGGAGGAGAAAGTCCCTTATTGGGTTGCTAACTGTAGGGCTGAGACCAACATCAGTCCGAGGGAGAAAGACAGCTCTTTCTGCTGCCAGAGGATGCACCGCCTCAGAGATCTGCAGGGCAGTTTTACCAGTGCGGCTATGAGTGAATCCACACCTTCTGTTAACATAGCTACGAGGAAGGGGGGCAGCTCACAAGAACTGCTCGTGTGGACAACTCAAGTTTACTGAGGTGCTGCGAGGAAAGGACTTAGCATCATGGCTTGTATGTCAGAGGTTTTTCCATGTGTTCCCTATTCCAGCATGCTGACCACACCATATCTGACTCATTTTCTCCTGTCAAGATTGTTTTGAATCTTCAGTGTCTGAGCGACTCCTTGGAAAATATCAGAATGTGCTTTTTATATGAGCCAGTATGTAGGTGCTGATAAAAGGATACGTAGCAAAATCTCTCACAGAACTAAAAACGATGCAGATCTTGCAATTGGTTCCTCAATTTAAAACTAAAGAGTAATTTGTTACTCAATGACCAATGAAAATATTTACGTTTCTTATACTGACTTTAAAAAAATTGATGCATATATAGCTGATGAGGGTTGAGAACACAACATTTGAATAATGAAGTAGAATAAAATACTTCCCCTGCGAATTCAAGTTCTATAATCTTGCTTAAATAGGTACCAAGAAAAAGAGGTGTGAGAGGCTAATATATAGATAATACTTAAATTTATTTGTCTCTTTGACTACCATCCTATTTATATCTACAAAGCTTCAAAATTCACCAGATGTGTTTGAAGTATTAAAAAAACTAAACAGGTTTGATACTTAAATAGTGTTTCATGAAAACAGGAGGAGACTGATGCCACACACATGGCATTTTGACAGACTTCTGACAGGACCATGGTGTGAAGACTGATAAATGTGTGGAGTATGGTAAGGGAGAGGGGTGCCTTTGCAATCAGCCGAAGCCCCAGCCCCTGCAGGAGGGGGGCCTGCCCCGACAGCACTTGCTCCCCTGCTTGCCTGGACATCTGGCTCCTACTGCTCCATCTTACCCATGGGATTTGACGAGCACCTAGAGCCTCACGGAAGAGTCAAGATCTCACTGAAACAGCAAGACCCCCGACCCGTGTCTGGTAAGACTGCTAGAAGAGGAAACGAGCGGAGGTCTGCACATAGAGGAGGCGCTACCAATGTACAGGCACACCAGTAAAAGATCAAAGGACGGGGTCTATCTAGAGCTCACTCTGTTACAAGTAAGTTAAACGGTCAAGCAGAGCGGATAAAATGAAAATTGAAACAGGAAGTGACCTCATTTTGGGAGTAAGTTTCTTGATATATATATATATATATATATCCCCAAAAAGGGAAGTAAAACAGATATCACAGAATTTATTAAAGAAATGATTATTTATTTGCAAAAATAAAGCTTTCCCCCAAATGAAAGTCATGTAGGAATTTTTCACCAATATTTTTAGGAAAGCGAAGCTAAGTATGGCTATTATCTTTTTTCCTCTATAATACAACAGCTTTTAATAAAGTAATTAATGCTTATTAAATAAAAAACACACGAAAGCACGAGTATCATCACGTGTACCAACTTAAGATAACTAACATGAAGAATTCAGTGATTCTTTCACTCACATGCACGTGAGAGCGGACACACACATGCACACAAACACACACATTTTCTTTCTCTTTCTTACTCCATTTCTCTCTCATGAATATTTCTTCCTAGTGGATTTGAGGGAAGGCGCAAAAACACTAATACCCAAACACACGATACCAACATCAACCTTCTACAAGGGTTGGTGAGAGGAGGGTTGGACTAAGACAGGGATCTAAGTCCCACGACTTAGATTCCAAGTCATGAAAGCATTTATGAATGGAACTGAAATATTATGGCCAGGTAATTTGATTTCTAACAGCTAACTTATCTAGTGAGCGTTCTCTAAAGTACCTCATGTACAAGCTGGGCGGATGTCAGATTCTAAGCAGCAGTCGGACTGCCAGTGAATTGCTTCAGAATCTCCTGGAAGTGCCCAGAATGCTGCTATTCATGGTTATTCTTCAGTTATGAAACTTTGCGAGCTATGCCACCATCTAATGTAATGGGTTAGCATGGGAATAAGCAAAAGGTGTGGTTGCAAGTCACTATTTCCCTCTGAATGGAGGTCTGAGTCACAAACACTTGCTGAGCTCCTATTGTTCTGTAACCTAGTTCATGGAAGAAATTAAATTCATTTGCCAAAAAAAAAAAAAAAAAAGGCAGATGGTCATATTACTCATAGAACTTTGATGGAATCCCAGAAAGATTGCTTTGCTAACATTTATTGAGCACTCTGTATGTACCAGGCACTGTGCTAAGCCCTTTGTATGCCTATCATCACAATAACCCTGTGAGACAGTCCTCAAAGTCTATTTTACGGATGAATAAGATGAGCTTCACGTAATTATAACTTCACACGGTGATTGCAGCTTCTACCCAGGTCTGTCTGCCTCTACAAGCTGAGTCGTTACCATCGGACCTGCTACCTGAGGCTACTCATGGGAACTGGTCAGAGCGTCCCCAACCTCTAGCGAGTCAGGGTGTCACAGAGCGCCTCGCACAAGGAGCTGGACAACGCTATTGGAAGGGGCCGATTATTTTTCACTCTTTGTTTCTAAGTTGGACAAAAGGTAGCCAGTTTAACGGCACAGGTTGTTTAGTCATTAATCAATTAAAGTGCCAGGATCTAACGTAATATAAAGAACCCATGAGTTCCACATGTACCAATGTAGGTTCAATGGGTAATGCCCCAGAGTTGTTCTTTTATCTCGTTTTCATGAATACTGGTAAAAGAAAGTATTGAATAATGGTCTACAGTAGATGCCCTAAATTCAAGAACAAACAAAAGTAAATCCTTCCTATATTTGATCCCATATAAAAAGTGAAAGTGAATCCAGTGGCGGCTCTCCAGGAGCAAGGCTGGGTAGCTCCTACGACCACCAGATGGCAGTGATGGCCCCCCACCCCCCCCAAAAAAAAAAGTCAAAGTGAAAGCTTTTGGAAAATCTCTGGAATAAGATTAACCTTAAAAGTCATCTAATCCAATTTTCAATCTTCAAAAGCCTCTCACCTAAAGTAGCCCCACAAGTTGCATAGGTTTCTGCATTCCCAGGCCTGAACACTTCCCATTCTCAATGCCTTTGCCGCAATCCTGTGTCTGTTCAGGAGCCCAGCGGCCTGATGCGCCTTTTATTCAGGTGACATTTGCCTACAATCCTGCACTCTTCTCTCTGGTCCTCATTTTGTCCATAGGAAATGGAATCTATAACCTAGTCTATTTTCCCCAGGATACTCTGCCTAATGTTTGGAAGCAGCAGGACCTCCTTACGGGTTCTTGCTTGCAGTCTAAGATCAAAAGCCACTGTTCCTGGAGCACAGCCCAAGTGCTCCACCCTGGGGTCAACAAATTAGATTTAGGGCTGGGGAGCACACGACAGAGCACCGGGTCGGTCTTCCTTTCAATGACCAGGACACGGACATTCTTTATACTGTACTGGTTCCCTTGGCATTTGTATTGCCCTGCAGATTTACTCCAGGTTTGTGGCTAATGAAAACCTTTACATCTTGAATTTTCAAGTGAGGTGTGGTTGAGCCAGGTGAACTCCTGGCCTGTGATTCTGATTAAAAACATAGACTAATGAAATACAATATTCTGCTAGGTATGATCCCATGAGGATCAGTTTGAAACTGGTGGAAAGTCAATCTTACCACCTTTGTGAAAAAATACATATTAATTTTGGGGATCATCTGGCACATGCAATCCAAAGAACAAACTCAATAATTTGTTACTTACTCATTAGCATTCAAGCTAGCTGTGGCTCTGATGATCATGTAGCAGAGAGTGAGAGCACTGAGGAGGCCAAAACTGGCAATAATAAACCATTCTTCTGTTGACAAAGGAAAGGGAGGAAATCATTCTGGGGAGAAGGCTTAAGTCAAATCGACGTCAACAATTCCCTCAAATGCAACGAAGCAGACGTCAACGGAGGTATGAGCCAAGACTGGCCCAAGGAAGAGAAGCAGAGAATTGCCAGAGAGCTACTAAACTGGAGAAGGTTAGCAGAAGTAGTGGCGAGAGCTGTAAGGGAGAAAGGAAAGCAGGGCCTAATCATTTTTTCCAGTTACAGTCCTGAGGCTTGTAAGGAAGGTAGCCACCACCAAAAAATGTGTCGAGCAAAATATGCATGGAAATTGCACATGGAGGTATGCATTTTTGATTATTGTTAATTCAATGACAGTAAAGTGAACCATCCATGCTTGTAACCTCATTTCCTTCTTCATATGTCACTTCCACGTGGTTGTAGTACTCATTCTTAGATCAAGTCTTTGAAGAATAGAGTAGTGGTTATCAGAGGCCTTGTCGGTACTTCAGGTAGTTAGTTGCAAGCCGTCCTTCCATGGCCTTCAGGTCTACATTTTTTTCTCTCACAGGCATGGATTTTCTTTTAACAGTTACATGGAAAGGACTTTTCACTGATACCTCATGAGATGAGAGACTGCCGTGTATGTCCACATTCCTGGGAAGCAGCAATGACTCTGGCCTGGGCGTGAAGGGGAGCGGGTAGGTGATTTAGGAGGCAGCTGGTCCACTAAAGGGCAGAAAACCTTTTGTGTGTACTAAGGATTTTTCTCTAGTTTCTCTCTCTCTTGATCTAGGGATCAGTTAATATTTCTTCTGAATTTTTAAAAGCCACTGTTGTCAGACTAACATTCTATAGTGAATATTAATTGGGAGTCTCAAAAAACAACTCAGGAACCAATTTGTCTTCCTAGAAAAAGATGCCCTACAGTAGTAAAATTCCCCATGTAGCTGCACGTGAGGGGGAGGAAATATTTATACTTGGAGTACCAATTGTTTCTATGCAAAAGCTGCATTTAACATTGAATCTGTAGCCATGAACCCTAAAATGACATACAAAATTATGTGGGCACAGGCACTTTTCTGGAGAAAGGTTAATACACCTTTAGTAGTTTTTTGAACCATCAGAAACTTCAGAACTGCCCTAAGGGATTTTATGAGGGTGACTGGGTTTCATAGCCTTTCTCTCCTCACTTTGGTTTATGTTATTGAACTACTTTGCACAAAAACCTTTCCTTTCAGATGACAGCATAAGTTCTGTTTTTTGAATTACAAATTCTTCATCAGCAGATTACACTTAGGTTGTTTTTATTTCAGGCAAGATAAAGCATACGAGAATCTATACCTTTTCAACCAACAAAGAACTGACTGTGGCATTGTTTCTTCTTAAGAGGTTTTTGTACACAGTCAAGACTAATTTGCAGACTTTCAGTTATATCTTTAATTCCTGGTTCTGAATATCCCAGCCATATTTGTGTGGCATTCCAGTTATAAAAGCTAGCCACCTTGAAGGAGACGCTCTCATAGCAAGGCCTCAGAGGCCTGGAGGTTACTTTGGCAGCAACCCACTGCACCAGGGCCTCCCAGGCTTCTGCCCTCCGCAGTGCTGAGTTAGCACAGTGCCTCGTACACAGCTGGTGCCGAGTGAATGCAGCCTCATTGCTACGGAGCTACAGAACTTTGGAGGAAAAAATAGAGGTAACTTTTGTCTAATTTAATCACGTGACCCCTCCTCCCATTCATAAACTCTGTAAAGGTAATTAATTTGGTATATAAAGTAGCATTTAAAAAAATCATCCAAACAAAGGTTTTGTAAGGATATTCTTACATAAAATATAAGAGGGATCAGTACTTCATGTAGTAGTAGGTGCTCAATAAATGTCTGATCAATGAAGGACTTCCAAAAATTCATTAAGAAAACCAGCACTTGACTTTTAGCCCCCTTTATTACTACCAAGACCGATTTTTAAAAAAAATTCTAGACTGCAAAATCTAAATGCCAAAGTAGGAAAAAGAAAATGAATCCCTGGGAAATGGTGAGCAATGAGTCAAACTTTATCAAGGAACAGTTTTACGTATTTCATAACTGAATGAAGGCTCCCCCAGTTTAAATAAATGGCAGAACAAACCAAGGAAAGTAACTTTTAAATAATCATGTGGTTGGTTAAAAAAAAAAGAAAAAGAAAATGTATCTTTTACCAATCAGGCCACAAAATACATGAAGTCTAAATATGTGAAGCAAACAACATTTTGTCATCGATTTACCCACTTTTCCAGAGTTAAGCAGAGTTCCATCTGGCTCAGGTTGAAGCGCTAGGCACGCAACAGCACATACTGACAAGGGCAGCAGCAGAGGGGCAGACAGAAGATGGCATGCATGGCTGTTAGATGAGAAGGACACAGAGAATGAGACGAGAGGAGAGAGCTGGCTTGTGAAGGGCTGACGTCTACACCACCCACACACACGCCGATCGGACCACTCACACGGTCTGTAGGCATCATTATCAAGACATGCCAGTGTTTTGTTTATAACCAGCCCAGACTTTTTTTTTGGTTAATTTTTTTTTTTTACTTTCTTTCCGTCTTGTGGTACAACTATACCAGAGAGCTAAATATTAAGAGACTAGCATTAAGCCAACTTCCATAAAACGACCATCGTAACTCTTCCTAAAGTTGTGAGACTTCTTGCATGTTTAGGTTCCGATTCTGGGTTGGTGTCTGATGTGGTGGTTTGCCGCTTGGTAAACATAAAGTACTAGTGCTCACACTTACAAATCATAGCAGGGATGCTGCTGACGGACGGATGACTTCCATAGCATTCCAAAATTGTTTTTTGAAATACCTGCTTGCACGGCAATGATTTATGCAATAGCTACTAAAGCAAATCTCTGAACACTATTCATCCAACGATAGATATTACTATCAATGACACATAAACACACCAGCTCCTTAATGTAAATAGCCATTATTCTACACATCTGTTTCAACAAAAGCACCTATGACTTTCTTGGTTACGGACTACCTGTGCCGGCCCAGGCGAAGGTCCCAGCTCTGTGGCAGAGTAGTCCCTACAAGTCCGGCGTGAGACACTAAACCAGCCTGCCCTGGGGAAAAGGGCCCCACTTACTTGTTACTGCAATGTTGATTTCTCCAGTTCTAGGAGTAAGTTCCCCATCCTGAGGAAGGGGTGACATCCCCGAAGTTCGCAGGGGCTCCAGGCCAAGGGAGTTATCACTGGCCAGGTCACCGAGGGCCGATCTTCGGTTAACTGCTTGTGTTCTGGTGAGTCTTTCCATATCAAATGCTACGTTATCAGTACAGGGCAAATTTGGCTGCAAAACATTTCCATATTAAAAATAACTGTAAGAGTAAAAAGTTGCTTTACAGAATTCTAAGTGTCTGACACACTAATGAAAATAACCAAGATTTTCTCTTTTAAAAAAACCTTGGGCTGAGCCCCGGTGGCGTAGTGGTTGTGCGCGGGACTGCGGCCCACTGGGACGGAGGTTCAATTCCAGCAGTGGGGCTGGGCCTCCTACTCCCACCACCGGAGAGCAGTGATGCCCCCCCCCAAAAAACAAAACAAAACAAAACAAACCTTTTAAAACAAGGCTTTCTCTCATTTCTTATCCAATTGACCCTTTCCATATATTGAAACGTTTTCTTATAAAAGGAACAAACTATCTCCTCTCAAGAAATGTAAAAGCCAAACTCAAATCCACTGCAGAACTGAGGATGAAGACCACTGCGTCTTTAAAGAGAAATGACAGTCTTGTATAGACACAGCTTCTGGCAGAGGAAGGCCAGGTAGTGAGCTGCTACTCACTGGTTTTCAGCTTACAGCCAACCCACGTGCACAGAACTGAACACCTCTGAAGGCTTTTCAAGATTGCTGCCTTTTGGAAGCAGATCTCCAGACCTTACTTCTGAGGGTAGGTTTAACCCAGCAACCGTTTGGTTTGTAGACTAGCACTTAGTGGTTTGCACCACTCATGGACATCTTTGTTAATGACAACCACTTGATACAAACAAACGAAGAAGCAAACAACAAATGCTGTTTCTTTGACTCTTAAGTTTGGATTGAGGGATATCAGGTTAACAGCGTAATACTTTCATCCTTTTATCCTCTCCATTATGCTCCATTCATCTAGTAATCAGTTTAAAATATCTTCTACCTTTAAGTAAAGCACATTATTGAATCCATTGAAGAACAGAAAATATTGGCTACTGCTTTTGTAGAGAGCAGATAAAAAATCAAAGACCTTTGAACCGAAAAAAAAAAAAACCCAAACTGCCTCAAAACCTGAGCATCTAATGCTGAAGCCGACCAAGAAAACAGAAGCATAAAAGCCTCGTTGAAATACGGATATGGGGTTCTCCAGTAACCTTTAGTTCTCTTATCATCTACTGGACAGCATATGAGGTGCAGACATGAGAAGGCTGACTGTGAGGAGACTTCACAGAGAACCGACCAGTCCACCAAATCTAAACCAATGGCTTGAAGCCCACTGTCATAGGATTCTGTTCTGCATCACCCCAGAGCCCTATAAAATAAAATTACAGCATGGTATAATGCACTCTGGTAGCATGATGACTGAAGCTCTAGGCTACTCACTTAAACAAAGAATCGTGGTTCAAACCCACCCAGTAAAGGAAATCTGGTGATCTGCTTCCACAAAGATAGACTGTAAGACCCTCTGTCATCGAATCATAGTGACCCTCTGTGGGTTTCAGAGACTGTAACTGCCTACAGAAGTAGAAAGCCAAGTCGCTGTCCTGAGGAACTGGGGTAGAAAACCTACTGGGGCAATTTATCTGTCACACTTGGGTCACTGTGAGTCAAAAATGGATTTGATAGCACCAATAAAATACTGTTCGGTTAGATAAGGTTTATTATGTGTATTTAAAAATCATTTTATTGTGGGCTTTTACAGTATTATGTATATTATGTTTAGTGGTAACTTGTAATATATTTTAGAATAATTTCTATTACATACAGGGGCAGTGGGGATGAGTAATAGCCCTTAAAAGCAACACAAAAGGGCTGAGCCCCGGTGGCGTAGTGGTTGTGCGCAGGACTGCGGCCCACTGGGACGGAGGTTCAATTCCAGCAGTGGGGCTGGGCCTCCTACTCCCACCACCAGAGAGCAGTGATGCCCCCCAAAAATAAATAAATTAAAAAAAAAAAAAAAGCAACACAAAAGGGCTGAGCCCCGGTGGCGTAAGTGGTTGAGTGTGGGACTGAGGCCCGCAGGCTTGGTGGTTCAAATCCAGCGGCAGCTCTCAGGAGCAGCACTGGGTAGCTCCCATTAACCACCAGAGGGCAGTGATGCCCAAAAAAACAAACAAACAAAAAAAACCCAACACAAAACACAAAACAAAAAAGGTTGGAGGCAATGAGAAAGGCTAGGTATGTTCAAGTGTCTTTATATACCAAGCATTATGACAAATGTTCTAAGTTAAACCAGTCTCAACTGGGGGTGACTGACAACATCTGGAATATCAAGGACACTGACAATATCTGGAAATATGGAAAACATTTTTGATAATCACAATTGCAATATTATGTCACTGCATTTAATGATAGAGGCCAGGAAAGCTGCTAGACAGCCTACAATGGCCCTTGCCCTCCAAGAACTCAGCTGGCCCACATGAGAAACGGTGTTCATGTAAAACTTCACCGATGCAGAACATCTCAGTCTCTGGAGACAGGCCTCACTGGTTGCCAGGTGGCACATCACCTGTCTTCTAGTACTGTACTTCAAATCACACTGTTCAGATCATCTTTGAGTTGCAAAGCTAAAATAATGAGTTCTTCTAGTTGGTCACACTCGAATTTCTGTTCCATAAAGAGATTATTATTTTTTTTTATAAAGAGATTATTCATTCAGTCTTTTTTTTTTTTTTGAGGCCATAGGGTATTGTATTTTCCTCTGAAATGCAGTAACCCTGGACCTATGAAGAGGCCTCAAAAAGTTCGTGTAAAAATTCCATCACCATTTCATTTTCCCATAAGCAATTTGAAGCCCTCACGTCTATTTGTCTTAAGTCAATACAGACTGTCTTCTGGGTCTTTGGTGAGTCAGCACAGATTTTATACCAAAGCTGAAGTGCCAGATGCAGTACACCTGGCTAAAGCGCCCGGTAGGCAGTCGAAGGTTCTCCCCAGGCCTTTAGTCGCTGCCCGCCTCCTTCACTGTTCACAACTCCCTAACGGGTCTGACCAAGGCCAAACTCTGAGTTTCATATTATGCAGAATGCAGGAAAAATTGCTACTTGACTGTAAGTTAAGTCTTTCGACTTGCTTCCTTTTTTCCTTAAAAGATAACTGCAATAAAGAAAAATCATGTATTTTTCGCTATCTTAGTTCTTTATTACATACGCACCACTCTACAGACACACACTTATAAATATGGACTGGTCTAGTTATTGACAGTCTTTTCCAAGAGCTCCCGCAGATGGATTAGGAATTAAAAAATGTAGAAGAGAGGTGCTGCTGTGCTTCCTTGTGAGAAATGAAGCATGTGCCTTCATATGGCAGTGGAAGGCGTCACACTTGGATATGACACTGCGCAACAGCAGCAAGCACGCGGGAAACATACCACAATGCCCAGGGCCTTCAAAATATTGAGCTTGCACATAGGACAGGTGCAGTGTTCACTTAGCCAGGGGTCCACGCAGAATTTGTGGAAAACATGCCTAAAAAGAATGGAAAATTGCATCATAAATTATATACTGAAAAATCTACTAGTGTCAAATGGTTTTTCTTCTCCTTTAGGACTTATCTGCAAGTTTCAAGAGAGAAATACTAGGGTTTATTAAAACACAACTTGTATAAAATCTCCTGAACCTAGTTTTATGTATCTATATCGCGGTCTATGGAGAACTGATAATATCTGGCTGTTTGGACGTTTTATTTCACCAGATTTCAAAATGGACATGAGAAAATGTAGGAAATTTCTTAATAAAGATTATGAGTTATACCTAAGGTTCAGTTAAGTTTTCTGTAATAGCTAAAACAGAGAAATGGAATTTCAAAAAGATATTAAAGTATTGAATAAAGAATTCTCTGCATTATAATTAATATAGATTAGTTTTGTGGTACCCTGCTAAAAGTCATGTAAGATTTTACTTTTAAGAACTCCTTCATAAAAACAAACAATAACTCCTAAGCAGCTCATGTTAATTGCTAAAGTTACAGAGTGGCTGGAACTATTTTTAGGACTGCACTGTACTGAAGAACCAAATAACACGTAGCTAGCAGTTTTCAGTCGCAACGCTAGAAGGGAGGGTAGGTGAAGCTTACTCTTCTTGTTCAGGAGAGCAAAAGCCACCTCCTCGCGACTGGAAGCAAGTCAACCACGAGGCTTTGCACCCCCCTAAAAGGAACTTGTGTTCTTGTTAAGGATAAAAAGACTTTGGGGGAGCTGCAGAAGTGATTCCTCAAGTTAAGAAGCCCCGGCTGAACTGAAGCCACATGAAGTTCTAGAGTCCTGGCCAACTGGGAAAAGGCATATGTCAGGACAGGCATTCAGAAGGTCTTGGCAAAGAATGCTCTAATTTGAGCTTCAGGATAAGATAAACTAAAGAAATGTTGTGAAAGGTACCAAATTGAACTATGACATGCCTTCAAATGTTGCTAGTGGATTTATAATTTAATGTTGGTATATAAAGCTTTTGACTTAAAAACTAAAAAGTAAGTCTTTAATTAAAAAGTGATCCAAAAAACTCACCATTTTAATTGGGGTCTATTAGTATTGTGTTTACCGCTTTAGTCTGAACATGACTCTACCTACCTACCTACCTATTACCACCTGGTGGCTCCTTTGGATAAAATCAGGATTCAGAAGTCTGAATAAATTTGGCCTTAACCTTGTAGATAATGCAGTTAACCAGACCTTCATCATGCCCCAAAGCATTCACTTAAATCCCTAAGGGTTTTACTTAAGGAAGGGAAAGCCATTAGTCTGTAGCAGAGACCTACACACACTTAGTATACATACAGCCTTTTCGTTATATTCGCTATCTACATTGTAAGATCTTGAGAGAGATCCAAGATTAAGACAGAAGGGCAGGTTCAGGGAAGGGAGGGGAAAAATAAGAGCTTAGACCACGGGCACACATAGAAAACGCCTTGGAAATGAGGATGGCAACATATGTACAATGTTTGATACAACTGATGTATGGATTGTTATAAGAGCCGAAAGAGCTTCCAATAAAATAATAATAATAATAAAAAAAAAAGACAAGTTCCTCATCAGAGTTGACTACAGGTGAATTCTTAGAGACAGCGTTCACTTTCTAGCACCTGTCAAATGGGGTCAATGCTAACTACAGTCTAACAAGGTTTCTTAACCCTTTGGGGGATACAACTTCCTTTAGATTTGACAAATTATAGAATAGCTAACTAAAGTAAAAAGGACATATCTGCTTCATATCTGACACATGTTTTAGGGTGGCTGATGGACTTCTTGTCCAAGAATGCTCAGGATTTGGTTTGTATTGGGTGGGGATGTGATGCCTATCAAGTGCTACAGGTCAGTTCTGTGTAGGGTGACAAAAAGGTTTGACAGATGGGCAGGGGGCAGAAGAAATCAGGTTTTCTTTGATCTCTGATAGGGCCAGAAGATAAGGACTGCTTCGGTAGGGGGTGAGGAGGCATGGAGGGCAGGAGCAGCTGGGCTGAACTGACTGGTGGGTGGAGACACCTAGGAAAGAAGTGAAGACGCAGTGATTGGGTGGGGGGAGCAGTGGTCTTCCTTCCTTCACCTTCTATTCTCAGCAGTGCTTTTGTTTTCCTTTTCTCTGCCACTGCCTATTCAACAAGAACAAAACCACACAATCTCTGTACTTAATTTTGAAGGGTGCATGAGCTGAGTGTTCTTTGTTTATTCGTTCCTTAAACTTCACATTATCAGTGGTTGGTTACACTTTTTTTTCACATTGGAATTCTTGAATAATTTGCCCCTTGAAGGTTTACTGATCCAAAAGTACCCCTCCACTTGTCTTAATAAATATGATAATCTCTTCTCCAAACTATGGGATGTTGTAATGAATGATAGCAAAGACTAACTGGCTTTCTAAGAACAACCTGAAAAAGCCTCCTTTCCTTACCATGTCATGGAACACACCACACCAATTGCTACTGAGTCAATTCTGACTCACAGTGGCTCTGTAAGACAGAGCAGAACTTCCCCTTGGGGTTTCTGAGGCTGTAAGTCTTGTTGTGAGCTTTTCTTTCTTCTATGTAGCTGCTACTGTGTTCTAACTGGTGGCCTTACAGTTAGCAACTCAACATGTAATCCATTATGCCCACAGGACTGACTCCTCTCCCGTCCTTAGGCAAACCAAAATCTGGAAGAAGGTTTTCTCCTTAAACAAACAAGGCTGAGCCCTGGTGGCCCAGTGGTTGGGTGCGGGACTGCAACCCACAGGGTTGGTGGTTCAAATCCAGCAGCGGCTCTCCCAGGAGCAAGGCTGGGTTTCCTACTCTCACCAGGGCAGTGATGCCACAAAACAAACCAACACATACACCTCATTCTGCCTATCCAGCTACCTCAATTATTCTCTTATTCTCTCACTCACATCCTTTTGACCAAACAATGGTATCCGCCTCTTTTCTTTTCCTCTCTCCTTCCTTTGAACAAGTCCACCTTCAGTTCCAGTGCACCCAACTATCCCGGGAATGCTGACTCTCCAAGTCCTACAGCATACTCCTGTCTTCTGAAAACAGTACTGAGCAATTCCCCTCTTTACTTACTGACCCTCTGAGATAGCCTGGCACTTTTTTTCTATCACTGATGTCAACTTTGAGGAAAAATTGCCTGCCCTGCACTCCTGATCCTGTCTCCTCAATGCTTTACCAAACTCAACACTGTTCCTTGACTAGTAGGCAAAGCTCTGTCTCTACCGCTGTTGGCTTCTACGAACCATCCTTTCTGATCCCTAAATGTCTCATCTGAAAGCCTGTAGGGAGCTGGGAAGAGTGGAGAAAAGTGAGTTTGGAGCAGTCAATGAAAAACTGAGAATGGGGTACTGAGAGGCAGAGGAGCAAAAACATTTCACAATGCCCCAATAATTGGTTACAACGCTCTTCCAAGGTACTTCAGACCCTAAGACATTCTTGTACCTATGTACTGGGTCCTGCCAGAAAAGGGCACATGGATAAACTAGACCCTTAAGCAGGTGAAATATTGAGCAACAGTGAAATGGAAATACTACAAGATAGCAGAGCTTTGACCGAAAATTCTATTCCTGTAAGAAAGATTCTGGCATACAGAGTATAAAATGTAAAAGGAGTGAGAGCAGTAATGCTGACATCACGTGTGGGTCACTTTCCTGCTTCGCACAGTCACAGCCTCATCTGAAAGCAGCGCAGTGTGTGTGTGGCGAGGGTGCTGGGAGAAGCCGACGCTGGGGGAGTTGTTCCCACGGTTCTGCAGTCTCTAAGCGTCCTGCTAGAATGTGGTAAATATGAAAGGGTCAGGATGAAAAGTCAGAGTCAAGAACTCCTGTCCTCTGGCCTGGGCTGGTGGCAGACACTGTTTAAATCAAGCTCTCCCTCTGGGGCGGGGCACCTTCCCAGTAACTCCCCAGCCAGCCAGCTGGCTGACCCATTTTAGCTTCCAAAGTGGCAACCAGACTTAGGTTTGTCCAAGCTCTCCACCCCTGAGAAAGTATTTTTAACTAAAAAAAATTGTGGCTGACGTTGAAATAAAAGAGGCCTAAATAAGGTGATGGCTTTTCGGTTTCTGAGACATGTTGGTTAGCGTCCAAAGGATGATCAACTATACTCAACTCACACAAGCGGAAGGTCCCCAGAGCAACGCCAACTGCCATCTGTCCACAATACATGAATGTGACAGCAGATGAAAAGAAAAGGTCATGCGTCAAAAGTCAGCAATCCAGGAGAGGCTTGATATCTTCACAGACAAGAGGTTTTGCTTCCTCTCCAGACAGGCTTGTTAAAAATTAAAGACAAGTATACACAAAGGTATCTGGGCTTCTCTTCTCCCATTACTGGGGTGAAGGTGAGCCAGTGAGTGGTGATCCTTTTAAAAGTCTCACTTGAAGGGCACAGGCTACAGTGTGATTTTGGAGGGTGATGACTTTGAAAAAGAATTTAGAAATTGGGATAGCATATGCCTGAGCATGATTAAATGCTGACAAGTAGACAGAAGAATTAAAGCTAGAGAAGGGAGCAGAAAGTCAATAAAGTGTGGTCCCTGAGGAGGGGAGAGAACTGGCACACAGAAGCCCAATGGAGAGAGCAACTTTTAGGCCAAAGGAGGACTGATGCAGAGGCAAACATTCCTGAAGGCCTGCGGCCAAGAAGTTGAAGGAATACCATATATACTCGAGTATAAGCTGACTATAATATCAGCTCAGGTACCTAATTTTACCACAGAAACTGCATAAAAATGTGCTGAAACAGATGGACATTGGGTCTCTATTCAAGTAATTTCTCAATGCAAGAACACTTTGTTCTGTTAAACTGGCATTTCATGATGCTTATCTTCCTGACATGACTGCTGAAGACAAATGTGTGCATAAGTAAAAGTGGTGAAGAAAGCTGATGGTGCCCAGTTATCAAAAGATAAAGTATACAGAGTCTTAAAGCTTGAAGATAAACAGGCAGCCATCTAGCTCAGAAGCAACAAAGCCCACACTGAAGAAGCACATCAGCCTGTGTGATCATGAAGTGTTGAAGGAATCAGGTATCAGGCATCAAAGAACAAAAAATTCTATCATTGTAAATGAGGGGGGGTGGGGAACGGGGACCCAAAGCCCATTTGTAGGCAACTGGACATCCCCTTACAGAAATGTCATCGGGAGATGAGCCAGTCAGGGTGCAGTATAGCAATCGTGAAACATACAACTTTCCTCTAGTTCTTAATGCTCCCTCCTTGCTCCTTCCCACCCCCCATTATCATGATCCCAGTTCTACCTTATAAATCCAGCTAGACCAGAGGATCTATACTGGTACAGGTAAGAGCTGGAAACACAGGGAATCCAGGGCAGATGAACCCTTCAGGACCATTGGTGACAGTGGTGATACCAGGAGGGTGGAGGGAAGGTAACGTAGAAAGGGGGAACCTATACAAGGATCTACATATAACTCCCTCCCTGGGGGAAAAGTAGGTGAAGGGAGATGTCGGACAGTGCAAGACATGACAAAAAAATAATTTATAAATTATAAAGGTTCATGAGGGGAGGCAGGGGGAGGGGAAAATGAGTAAATGATACCAAGGGCTCAAGTTGAAAGCAAATGCTTTGAGAATGATGATGGCAACAAATGTACAAATGTGCTTGACACAATGGATGTACATATGGATTGTGTTAAGAATTGTATGAGTTGGGCTGAGCCCCGGTGGCGTAGTGGTTGTGCGCGGGACTGCGGCCCACTGGGATGGAGGTTCAATTCCAGCTCCACGGAGCAAAGGCTGGGCCTCCTACTCCCACCACCAGGGCAGTGATGCCCAAAAAATAAATAAATAAATAAATAAATAAATAAATAAATAAATAAATAAATAAATAAAGAATTGTATGAGTCACCAATAAAATGATTAAAAAAATAGTGTCTGGGGTCTTAAAGGCTTGTCTTCAAACAAGCAGCCATCTAAGTCCACACGGCCATCAGTGAAACTCCTCTGATCATAGTCATGGGATGTGAACCATTTTGTGACAAAGAATGTTGCAAAGTTGATTATGACAGACATAGTTGGGTTAAAATGTAACACCTGATCTCCCTCCTGACCCATTTTTAATTTGTTTCAGTTTTTTTTTTAACATTTTCTGCTTTCTTTTCTATTGAGGTTTCCCCCTATTTTGTCATTGTTGTTGCTTTGTTTTATATGATTTTACGGATATGAAATTTACAATAGGTAAATCTATAGAGAAAGTAACTGGATTAATTATTACCTAGGAGCCTGGCACGAGAGTTTGGGGGGGTGGAGAGGGGGCAATCATGATGATGAGAAAGATGAAAATGATCTAAAATTGATTATGGTGATGATTGCACAACTCTTCTTAATATGATCAAATTATTGAATTAAATACCAAGAAAACTATTTTTAAAATGTTTGTTCTCAACCAGGATGTGTTTTTGAAAACCTGCCTTCTGGTTCTGATATACAGTCAGGTTTGGAAACTAAGAATGAAACTTTGGAACAGTGAAGAGAATAGAAAGCAAACTTCCTAGAAGCAATTTTTGGCTAAGGCTCATATGAGGATGAGATTTAAGGGGTCTGTTACTAAACTCTAGCTGGTTCTGAGGAATTGTAGAATGAGACAGGAAGAAAAACATTTTGGAAATATGTGAGTTCTCCCTGGTCATTACAGTATCAAAAGAAATCTATAAAGGCATTTTTAAAAACCAAATAGTATCTGGTGATGCTTTATAAAATATCCAACTGTCTTCCTGATTTGTATCTGTGGCTACATTTCCTTTAGGCATTGAGCTTTCAGACTTTGAATGACAAAAGGTGATGATAAATTGGCCATTGTACTGTAGACTTTTCTTTAGGACTGCATTCTTTTAGTTGCAAAGATCTTCATTTGAATATACACCTGAATGAATTGACTTTCTGAAGCTTACTCTTTCTATTTTAGTATATAGCATTATTCTTAGGTTCCATGATTTTTACAAAGACAAACCTTCTTTGGCTCAAAAGAAATTACTTGGTGAGTAAACCATCATGTTTTATAAGACCTAAGTTGTTGTGGGGGATTTTTAAAGAGGAGAGGAGAAGAAAGAAATATTTTTACTTTAGGTTTCTTAGCAGGCAATGTCATACTTCTCCAATTGGCAGTCAGTTTCACAGACCTAATATTCCATTCCCTGGAGACTGCTGGAAGTCCACATGCTTATGAAGAAAACATGTTCTCTTATGAGTACTAAAGTATAGGCTCCGGCTTTCTTGGCTCTCCTTTTGGAAGGAAGTGCTCCCTACATAAGGAGCACTGACAGGAAGGCAAGACTGGGTGGAAACTAGCTGTGCCATTTCTGGACGGTGTGACTGGGAAATGACTACTGGCTCCATGATCCTTTATTATACAGTGGGGATAAAAATACCCACTTAGGCCTAAGAAGAAGCTTAGAGCAAACGCAAGTGACGCAGCGTACCCTGACCTTAAGCAGGCACACAGAAAATAAATCCTTCCACCTTGGCATAATCCCAGCTCAGAAAGACTTCATCCAAATCCCTAGAATTCTGTTACCTACGGCCAAGTCAATGCTGCTGAGGTTTTATTGGAGGGTCTAGAGATGTATTCTGGTTGAAGATGGGAGATGAACAAGTGGTCGTTTTTGAAGCCCAGAAAAGTTACAAGTAAACTTCCTAATGTTAATGTTCCTATGTCACAGATGAGTCTGGAGGTGCATTTCCCATAATCATCAAAGACTTGTGAAATCTGGTCTTGAGGCAGCACCATTAACTGCTGACTGCCATCTCCCAAGTCAACAACATTTAGCAGGCCCCAGACTGCCAGATACGTCTGTGGGCTCAGTGGGCTCAAAAGCAAGTGGGCTACCCATTCGGAATGGCTTTTCTGTACAGGAGACATACAAGCCACATTAACAGTATTCTTGTTGGAACAAACAAGGTCTACATACTTGCAGGGGAGAATCCGGACAACATCATTCTGCTTGTAACTCTCTATGCAGACTGCACAATGATCAAAGTCAGGGTCTGTTTCCTGAAAAGAAAAACACAGGATGCAGAGAAGGTAACAATTCAGCTGGGACTTTTTGGGGCAATTGCTGTAAACAAGTGACTATAATTTATTAAAAATCTAATAAATCATCAATGGTTAATACAGTGACCCAAATTATAACATCTAGTCTCTTTTATTTTTAAACTATGCTAACTCTGATAATATTTATTCTGCTTAAGAAATGTCTTAGAACAAGTCAGATTTCTAATTTTTTCAAGCTCTAAATCAGCAATAACTATTACCCTGGTTAGATATTACCTGATGACCTGGTAGAACACTTCAGCCATTAAAGCTAAATGTTAGTCATTTCAATTTTTATAAAATTTTCAAACACTCCCCACTCCCACCAGAGGGCAGTGATGCCCCGCACCCCCAAAATTTTCAAACACTCACGACCATGTTATAAATTTTCTTTATTCCTAGAATAGCCTTAGCCTAAGATCTATCAGTTACAAATCTTTTTATAGTAGCTCCCCAAAGCTTTCTTATTCTGCTTTTTGGAATATAATTTAATTTTATATATATTAAAAATAAACTTGCAATATTGTCATAGGGCGAGATCTATATTGTCACAGCAATATTAAGTTATATGGCAAGCTCTTCACATACCCTTTCACTTAACGTTCTGTTAGGTCCTCAGAACTAGGGAGATGAGACACAGGCCGTACTGCTAAGTAACACAGACAGGCTGCTGTTATGAGGCTCTATCAAGCGGCTCAGTCTGTGAGGGGTGCTGTGGCTGGGAATTAAAGAAGACACCCTGAGTGGCTGAAGAGAAGAAAATAGGCTGGGTCTTGGGGGGCAGCGGGGAAATGTGGGAGGGGTGAGGGATGGTGTGGCACAGTAACTGAACAGTCAGGAGGTTAGTTGCAGGACTGAGTGTCTGTGTATTTGAGGAGAGATATGGTAAGAGCGGTATCTCAAGGGCCTGACCTGACCACGATAAACAGATGAGGATAGCTGCAGGGGTGCCGGGTGGCAGCTTCAAGGGTAAAGTGATGTCTGGGACCAGAGGAGTGGCAGGAGGCAACACAAAAAGGCTAGGGTGGAAATGGCAGTTCTTTTGGAGAAGACAGATTTGGTCATAGACTAGAGGCAAGGGAAGAGATGCCTACATCAAGTATGTGTGGGTGAGTTTTGAGAATGACAGAAAAACTTAGCCAGAGAGGGTGGAGACCCGGGGAAAAGATGCTGAGCTGCGCTTTGGGGTGATGTTGAAGAAATACCCAGGATGTCCCCTAAAAAGACTGACGGGAGGTGGGATGCAGAGAAAAGAGTGCAGGCTCAGGATAGAATTCCTGGGCACACAAGGCTGAGGAAATCTGCCAGAGGATAAAGGGAGAAAACTCAGGAATGGGAAGAATAGAAAAACAATTCTGCTTCATAGGAAGTCATTTTTAGTAATACTAACTGGAAAATGAGCCCAATTAAATAGGTGTTTCTATGTACTATTGAACAGAGAGAAAGGAGTGAAATATTCATACTATGTCAATTTTGCTGATTATCGGGGAGAAGGATATTTGGTCATCTTGCATGGCAGCATGGTGCACAGGTAGGGATTCCAAACTGCTTACTTTTAAATGAAGAAAAAAAAAGGACCGCCATCGAGTTGATTCCCACTCATCGTGACACTCTGGAACAGGGTAGCACTGCCCCCAGAGGCTTCTGACATGATCTCTCTTTACAGGAGCAGTGGTGGTTTCAGACGGCCGGCTCTGCAGTGAGCAGCCCACCACGTAACCCACTACACCACCAAGGCTTTTTGTAATTTTAACAGCGGCAATTATTTCATAGGAGGTTACAAAAGTTCCCTGAAACACTTGCGGGTTTGTGGCAACCCCACACCCAACAAGTCTATCTTACTGCTACCAGATCGATTGTGACTCAAAGCTATAGGTACCATCTTCCCCACAACAACTGCCTACTTTGTGCTACTGTGGCACATTTCAGTCATTTTCATATTTAATACCTTCTCATTAATCCCAGTATAATGTCAGGATAGCTTTTAAATGAACTGGTAAACAAACAAACAAACAAACATCGCATGACTTGCTTTATTGCCCTATCAGCTTTATGGCTTTATTGTTAACCCAGAAGAGCTCTGAGGCACGCCTGGAGAGAAAAACAGTCCAATCCTGATTCCAACACTTACTCAAGGTCATATTCTTGTTGGAGTCTTTTGTTCAACATGGTATATTAGGACTTCTGAAGGCTGTTATGTGGACTAAGGACATGATGTGCAAGATATCACAGCCGAATGGGGCATGAATCCCTTTCTATGTAACAGGAGTCTAGTCAACATGAACATCAGAGATACAGGGGGGATATGCTGTCATATATGAAGAAAACACACTGGGAATAGCTGGGGTCATATGATGAAGTTTATTGAGTATGGTCATAAAACAGATCTCTCTTCAAAAGTCTCCCCCCATCACTAAGCCACCTAAGGAGAAGATATTGGAGTTTTTTTTGGGGGGGCATTACTGCCCTCCAGTGGGAGTAGGAGGCCCAGCCTTGCTCCTGGAGAGCTCTGTTGGATTTGAACCCCCAACCCAGTGGGCCGCAGTCCCACACACAACCACTACGCCACGAAGCTCAGCCCTGAAGGTATTGTTTATATCTCCAGGGAAAGAGGGAGGAGACTTCAACCCGGTGCTCCAAGACATGAATGCAACACACGGGTATTAAGCAGGTATGAGGGGGTGGCCCCTACTCAAACTACATGGGCAGCACCCCCTCCCCACCGAATAATTCACTTCAGAGGACAGCACTGAAGCTATAGCTCAGGGAGAGTGACATGTCTGATCAGAGCACACAGGAGCAAACGAAGGGGGTGGGAGAAAGAGTGGCGTGCATCCTGGCCCACCAAGTCGTGAGGATATTACCTGCTCAGAGCAGCCAATGCACAGAGAGGACCACAGGGTCGGTCCCACGACGAGACATGACGTCCCTGACCCATAGCACTATGGGGGACAATACTGGAGATACAGTGTGGGAATTGTGACCTATCTGACTCCACCACACTGAGGCAAAACACTAAGGGAGTGTAACAGAGAACTGAAGGCAGCAGAGAACTGAAGTCCCCAGGTAATACAAAAAACGGACTGTGGAGCCAGGGCATGGCACCCCATCAGACCGTCAACTATGTACAATCTTTTCTTTCTTTCTTTTTGCTGTTGGTTTTGTGGTTGTTTTTCTTTTGCTGCACTGTTCTGCTCTGTCTTGTTTTTTGTGCATATTTTATCTCTGCAGGTCGATCTAGATAAGCTGGGCAGACAGGCGGAAGTAAACAATCTGGAGGGGAAAAGAATCGGACTGATGGTTGGGGGGGGGGTGCTTGGGAGAGGGGGAAACAAGGGAAAGGAAGTGGGAGAAGGGAACAAGTGATCCAAAATCGATGGCGAGGAGAGTGTGGGAGGTCTTGTAAGGCTTGATCAAGGGCAATTAATGAATCCCAATGAAGGCTGAATGTGATAGTGGGACAAGAGAAAAGTGAAAAAAAAAAAAGGGCTGGTTGTGTACGGGACTGCGGCCCACTGGGATGGAGGTTCAATTCTAGCAGTGGCTCCACAGGAACAAAGGTTGGGCTTCCTACTCCCACTACCAGAGGGCAGTGAAGCCCCAAAACAAAAACAAAAACAAAAACAAGGAAGGAACTAGGAAGCAAAGAGCATTTATAGAAATCTAAATACAGACATGTACTTATGTAAATATATTTATATATGCTGAGGGGGTAATAGATCTATGTGCATATATTTATAGGTCTAGTATGAAGGTAGCAGATGGACATTTGGCCTCTACTAAACTGGCATTCCATGATGTTCACCTTCCCAATGCTGAAGACAAAATGGGTGTATAAGCAAATGTGGTGAAGAAAGCTGATGGTGCCAATCAAAAGACACAGGTCTTAAAGGATTCAAGATAAACAAGCAGCCACCTATCTGAGAAGCAACAAAGCCCACATGGAAGAAGCACACAGCCTGTGGGATAATGAGGTACTGATAGGATCAATTATTAGGTATCAAAGAACAAAAAAACCCTATCATTGTGAATGAGGGGAGTGCATAGTGTGGCCCCAAAGTCCATCTGTAAGCAACTGGACATCCCCTTACGGAGGTCTGTGGAGAGGAGACAAGCCAGTCAGGGTCTAGTGTAGCACGGATAAAACATATAACTTGCCTCTAGTTCTTTTAATGCTTCCCCCTTCTGTGGCAGTCATGTACTTGTGTGTCAATTTCATGACTGGGAGTCTAGGCGTGGAGTCTAGCCTGTCAATCTGTAGATAGCCAATGAGGTCTCCGTCTGGGCATGGCCTTCTCCTGAGAATTTTGGGAAATCTTGTGGTATTTCCCAATTGGAGAAGAGAGATTTGATTCAGTCTCTTGGAGTCTGTCGACCAATAAGACAAGATGGTGGCATGCTGATAGATCCCGAGTCCTGGAACCTGGAGTAGGAGGAGGAGCTGGAGGAGAAGACACATGGGCTTGCCCTGATGGAACCAGACCTCTGGGGCCAAAGAGGCCACAGAGAGACTCCTGCCAGTGCTGGGATGCTTCTACTGCTGCTGGATACATAAGACTCTGTATCCACTGGCCCGTGATTAACCTGGTGTCATTGCATGTGCTTCGTGAGTCGGAAGTAGACTTTATAGACTGGTATTGGACATATGGGCTAACATCAGACTTATGATCTTAGACTGGACTGAGTTGGGGTGCTTTCTCAATGTTCCATTCCTCTTGTATATAAACCTTTCCCTTATATCCATAAGCATGTTTATGAATTTGTTTCTCTAGTCCACCCGGACTAACACACCCTCCTCCCACGATCATGATCCCAATTCTACCTTACAAATACAGCTAAACCAGAGGATGTACACTAGTACAGATAAGAGTCTGGAAACACAGGAAATCCAGGACAGATAAACCCTCAGGATCAATCATGAGCAGTGATACCAGGAAGGTAAGGGAAAGGTGGAGGAGGTAGAGGGGGTGATGATCTACATATAATCTATTCCCTGGGGAATAGACAACAGAAAAGTGGGTGAAGGGAGACATAGGACAGTGTAAAACATGAGAAAATAATAATTTATAAATTATCAAGGCTTCCTGAGGAAGGGGGAAAATTAGTAGCTGATACCAAGGGCTTAAGTAGAAAGCAACTATTTTGAGAATGGTGATGGCAACAAAGGTACAAATGTGCTTGACCCAATGGATGTATGTTGGATTTTAAGACCTGTATGAGCTCCTAATAAAATGACTAAAAAAAAAAGTCTCCCCCGGAGAACATTTTTTTGCTAAAAAATAGGATAGCAAGGCTGTACTTAGGGAAAATGTCACACAGTGAATGAGGCCCAATGAAAGACCGCTGTGGGCAAAGAGCTGGGCAATTAGTCTAGAGTTTTAACAGGACGACTGCTTTTTTGGTTTGTGAGGTAGCTCTTCCATGCCACCTATTCATGAAGTCATTGTCATTCAGGCACCTTGTTTTTCTTATCCTATTAATAATGTGATTTTTCTTTGAACAGCCTTCATGGTATGGCCTACACACAGTGAAGTACAAGCAGAAAAGATTGCTATCTAGAGACCCATATCAAGAATGGTGGCCAGGTATCTGGCCATACACTTGAGGAAATCTGTGAGGATGGATCTTCCTAACAGCAAGTGGCAGCCATGTGTTTGTGAATCTGGCTTAATTGATTTCCTCCTTCCTCAAGGCTAAGGAGGGGGCTGTCTGAGCTCTCTGGAGCAATACCAGGAACCTAAGCCAAGAAAGGTAAGATTATTTGCTATGTCATCGTCATTTAGACTAAAACTCAGCAAGACAATTCTGGGCAGGTCAAGGATGTACAAACCAAGATGCACTGATTTGATTGAGAAAAAGGGTTGCTTTCTGCTGGTCTGGTGGAGAGAGTAAGGAGAGTATGACAACACTCAAATTCACAGTCATTGGGTCAATCCCAACGCACAGCAATACTACAGAGACCCTAGGGAAATTCAAATGAACGTATCGACAAGAGGTCACCAGAGCAGAAGATGGGGAAGCATTTCTGAAAGACAAGAGCGTATCTCTGTAGGGCACCACTCCTTTGGGGTGACGAGGCAGTGGGGTTTTGATGCTGCTTGTATTTTCTTCAAGTGTTTTTACCTTCTTTCTGCCTTAGTGTGCAATGTATTTCACTGAAAATGTCCTCACCTTCTACAGTTGTGGTAAGGAAAACTAGCTAAGGTTATGTTAAGGCCAAAAAACTCGTAAAACTTAGGGGATAAGGAATCACATGAAATTATTTTTTAAGAGCTCTTCACTGCTAAAATATTTGAGCTGAGAGAGACGCAGAATTGTTTCTGGTTTTGTTTTCACCTGTTCAGCATGCAGGTCTATCTTTGTTTTTGTTTTTAAAGGTGTAAAGAAAATCTTCCAATCTAGTTAACCTTGAGCCTATTAATTGTGGGTCTAACACTAAGTTGCTCTACCATAATTTGAGATTTGACTAAAGAATTTTGGTTAGAGGTCTCAGCCATAGCCTCTGTTACTGACACCATGATTTGGTCACCCTAAACCATCAGGTAGGTCTAACCCTGACAACTATGAAGTGCTATTCTTTTTCCAAACTGCTTGGCCACTGTACAGAGAACATTTTGTTAACCGAAATGCCTTTGAGAGGTGGCTTTCTGGATCTTCATTTTACTGGTGAAGAAACCAAAGGGCGAAACAGTAAAGTCACAAGGTATATATGGAGAGTATGCACATTTCAGGGCTGTTTAATGTTCAAACTGTCCCATTAAAATTCTTCCGGAATATATGTTAGAGTTTAATAGAAAAACTCTGCCAAAAAACAAGGCCAGGGCAACTGTGCACAGTCCAGGGATGCTAATGGCAAGCGTGTTCACAGTCAAGGGAAGCCAGAGAATCACAGGGAGGGCTTCTGAATGATGAATGCGCTGAGATAAGATTGTGAGGGAGCTCAGCTAAAATAAAGCACTACCCAGCATATTTGGAGAAAAAGAATAATGTAATAAATGAAATACAGATGAGGGGACTCTCTCTCCCATTGGAACCCAAATCAAACGCTTTATTATTTCTACAGTGTTACGGCTCTTTCACTACTGTACCTTATCACCCTTTTTCACTGTCCTGGTTGTCAATTTGCTGATGGCTTTCTTGGCTGCATCTCCAAGACGACGCTATGAAAAGTGCAGAGAAAAACAGACATTAAATGAATGATCTCTGAATGATTCTTATTTTTAAATAATTAAATGTGTACTTAAATTCTCTATTATCACTCCCCATGTCACACTATATAAGATTTTTTTTTTTTTTGGCATCACTGCCTCTGGTGGTTGTGGGAGCTACCCAGTGCTGCTCCTGAGAGCCGCCGCTGGATTTGAACTGCCAAGCCTGCGGGCCGCAGTCCCACACTCAACCACGTACGCCACCACCGGGGCTCAGCTAGATTTTTTTTAAAAGCAAAAGAAATAATAAAAAAAGCTGGCAGCTATCCCACCTATCAGTATTCTGGATGAATAACTAAAATGTATGTAATAAAAAGTCAGACATCATAATCAGTAATGCATTTTGTATTTTACAAACATCTGAAATATTATATCATTAACAAAATAGACTCTTGTACATTCCACAGCTATGACTATTCTAACAACTTTCCCAAAGATGCTTTGCCCCAAAGATACTCACTACAGACAGACGTTCTTTTTTTTTTTTTTTTTTTTTAGGCATCACTGCCCTCAGGTGGTGGGAGTAGGAGGCCCAGCCTTTGCTCCTAGGAGCTGGAATTGAACCTCCATCCCAGTGGGCCGCAGTCCCGCGCACAACCACTACGCCACCGGGGCTCAGCCGACAGACGTTCTTAGTAACAAGGATGCCTCTAAAACTTCTTTAAATTGCTCCTCATGGGGGAGGGGAGGAGATGATTCCAGGGGTTCAAGTATAAAGAAAATGTTTTGAAAATGATATGTCAATGTATGCACAAATGTACTTGACACGATGTATGTACGTATTGTGTTAAGAGCTGTAAGAGTCCCAATACAATTTTTTTAAAAAATAAGTATAGCAAAAAGCTTTTGTAGTATTTGAAAAAAAAAATTGCTTCGCACATCATCAGGAGGGGTGTGGTGGTGGAGGTTTTGTTCCTACTTCTGACTATGTGACCTTAGGAAGGTGAGTCCTGTTCAATCTGAGTTGGACTCCTTTGATCTAAGAGTAAGGGTAAGCCAGATACTTGTCAGATGCTGAATGCACCCACCATTTTGCCAGCACTGCACGAGACATCAAGGACGCAGAGATGAAGTCGACAGAGTGGCTCTGTCAGCAGAACTGGGAAAGAGGGCAAACCCTGCTCAGCTCCGGTCCAAGAAGACACCCATGGCAGGTTGTGGAGCTGAGATGGAAGGTCAGAGAAAGGGCTGAGGGAAGGATGCTTCAGTTAAGGCCTAGGGACAGGAGTGAGTTGGCGTGAGCTGAGGAACAGCATGGGGACGGAAAGGGGATTCTGCCCAAAGGAATAGACTAGTAAGGAAAATAGGTGTTAGGTACAGGTCCGGGAAGGAAATGTAATTCGGTCTAGGGGCCTGGTGGCGCAGTGGGTTACAGGTTGGTCTGCTAACCTCAAGGTCAGCAGTTCCAAGGCCCCAGGAGCTCCACGGGAGAAAGATGACACTTTCGACTCCCATAAAAATACAGAGTCTTGGAAACCCACAGGGCTAGTTCTACTCTGCTCCACGGGGTGGCTGAGAGTCAGAATCGACTCTTTTTCCCTTTCTGATATAACTATAGTGAATATATCATTTATTGCTGAAAGAAGGTAGTTTTGTGGGCCAAAGAGAGCACTGTTAACAATCACCCTGGGAAAATTGGTATAAACCAAGACTTTCCCAAGTATCAGATTCTCAATGGTGAGAAAATGCAGACACTGAAGCTGAAGGAGTAAGGATGTTGTTAGGCACCATCGAGGAAAGGCCTGGGGGAATCGCGCATACTATCCGAATGGCAAAAAGGACATTTTTTAGGGTACACTGAAAGATTTGGCCGTTTGCACTACCCAGGGACACGCTATGCTGCCAGTGCTGTTAGGTGCATTACCTTGGTTCCAACTCAAAGCAGCTTCACGCACAACATGAGTGCCGGGGGTGGGGTAGGGCTGAGAGTAGAATCCTCCCTGAAGAATATGTACAAATAGCAAACAACTAAATAAAAGAAGCTAACTATCACTTCGCATTGTTAGTCAGATGCCATGAAGTCAGTTCTGCCTCATGGCAATCCAATGCACAAGTGAACAAGATAAAACACTGCCCAGTCCT